>ML675622.1:17835577-18034228 GCA_007922155.1 Mesoclemmys tuberculata
TTACAAGAAAGAACAAGATGGCTCTTCTTCTGATGTAGATAAATCATTCCCAGAGAAAGAGAGTTGCATTTCCTCTGAAAATAAGAGTAAAAATGAAATGGCTGTTAATAAAAAGAGAGAGAGAAATTTGAGAGAGAGAATATCTAAGAAGGTGCAGAACGGTTCATCTTCAGATGCTGAAAAATCCCCAAAGAAAGAGGAGAGCTCTTCTGAAGATGTTAAACTGAATAAAAAACTAATAGAAGTTAAAGAAAAGAAAAAAATGAACTACAAAAAGAAAACTTTGAAGAAAGAACAACATGACTCATTGTCCTCTTCTGATGAGGATTCTTACGAAGACAATAAAACAAAGAGTAAAAAGGTGTCAGCTAAGGAAAATAAAAAGGGTAACTTGAAAGAAAAAAGAAGAATTTCTAAAAAACAGAAGGATGACATCACTTCCTCCTCCTCATCAGATGAGAAAGAAATCGATGACCAGAATTCAGCTGACGATGGAAGCGGTGATGAGCAGAAGATTAAGCCAGTAACTGAGAGCTTAATACTGTCCCCCAACACAGGATTTTGTCAGTCTTCAGGTGTGCAAAGGTCTACAATTTGGTTAGCCTATTCATGCAGAGAGATAGATAGTGTGAGTTGGGAAGTCATATTGATTTAATAATCTAGTATTGCAGATGTTGACGGGAAAATATTCATGAATGTGACCATGCATTCCAAAACTCAAGCGATATTTCTAAATCCTGTTTTCTAATGTGGTATGTTCAGAAGTTTTGTAATATTACTTGCAGCCTGTTACCATTTGACTTGCGCTAACTGAGGCAAATAGCCATTTAACTTAATTTACAAATAATCTTAGACTTTTTATTTAATTTTTAATCTTCTTTCTAGGAAGAGATTTGAGAAACTGGAGCCATAGTCTGTTTCCACCAAGTGTGTTGCATTGTAGGCTGGCTTTCTTATGCCTATTTTTAATTGCTTTTGTCTGCTTAATGAATACAGAATAAGAGTTTGATTTAGGTAGTAAAGAACAGGAAAGCTTACATCAGATCTTCTAGCTTAGGGTATATAATGAAGAAAAGTATCAAGCTTTGGGAATAATGTAGTCTGGGGGGGTATAGCTATAGTTATGCATGTGCACTTTTAAAATTGGGTAGATGATCTTTTTTTTTTAAAAAAAAAGAAAACCACGATGAGAGTCCTGTAGCACCTTAAATACTAACAAATTTCTGTGGGCATAAGCTTTCGTGGGCTGCAACCCATTTAGTCAGATACATGAAAAATACAAAAGCTTATGCCCATAAAAATGTGTTAGTCTTTCAGGTGCGATAGGGCTCCCGTTGTTTTTGCTGTATACAGACTAACACAGCTATCCCTTTGGAACTTTAGATCATCTTTGTGTCCCATGAAATAGATTGTAGTAATTTTATTTAACTAAAATGACACCTGTTGCTAATGTCTACCAGGCTGCTGTTTATTACTTGAGCAGATTTTTCTGCATTTTAAGAGTGCCTCTGAGGCCATGGGGGCTAATTCTTTTTCTTGCTCAGGTTAGAGGACCCCCTTTGATCAGCATCTGATTAGTCTTTGTTTTAGGAATAAAGAAATTGAAAGCAGCACAGTTGGAACTTCTAGGCTTGGAGAACCTAAAAATAAAGAGGAATGGTTGTGTTGAGGTTAAAGGGATGCAATCAAGGGAAACGTTTTCCAGACAGTTTCCTTTGGCATTCTACAATACTTTTTTCTGTACCTGGTTTCACTGTATTATTTTTGATGCACACCTTTCCCCGTGGCTGGTGAAGCTGAATCAAGGTGCAGTAGGTAGGAGTGTGCAGAGAGAGAAGGAAGGGGTCAGGGCCTTTGTTGCTTTTAAGTCTTCCTTTCTAAAAAATCAATAGGGGAGCAGACCTTGGTACATTTTTTAAAAGTAACAGATGTTTTCAATTTTTTTGTTTTTATTTTTAAAGGATATTATATCAGAAAATTTATTTCTTTATTTTTAAATTAGCTAATTCAGAAAATTCAAGTTGACAGTGTTCCTTTAAAGCACAGACCTCAGGAATTCCCAAGTTCAGTTGCAAGTTCTGCCACAAATGGCTTGACTTCAGGGGAGTTGCTTACCCTTTGTGTTTGTTTTCCCTATATGTAAAATGAAGATAATACTTGCCTATTTCAAAGAGTTGTTATGGTACTTTATTGAATAATCTTCGTAAATTGCTTTGAGACCTTGGATAAAAGGCACTGTAAAAGAGCTAAGTTTTTTTAACTACATATTGAGCCATTGCTTTTAGAGTAGTTGTTAGGGGTACATTTTATTCATATATTACTATTCTGATGATGATACAGTATCAAAATCTAAAACAGTTATGCAGAACTCTTACACAAAAGTTGATTTTCATCCACACACACAGTGGAGCTGGAACATGATCATTTACCTAATGAGTAGCGGTGTGTGTAATGGATGTTAAATTCTGAAGTTGTGGTCGTCTAGGAGTTTTTTGTTTTTTAAACCTGTTTTAAGGAGAGGTAGTCTGATGCTCTATATTAATGTAGGAGCTTCTAATCTACTAATCTAGTATCAATGGCTTGATTTAACCATTCTTAAATTAAAAATTTAAGGCTCTTCACTGATCTCCCTTATATAAAGAGTTGAGACTGTTCAGAAAGTCTGGCAACTGCAGATAATTCAGGAAACTGGTTCTATTTATAAGGTATGTTTCCTGTTTGAAGCTTCTTTGATTTGGAATCAATGCAATTAACTCAGCTCTGAATATGCAGTAAGCACAAGATTTAATATAATGTTTTCTGTACCTCTCTTTTGTGTTCTACCTAAAGAATATCTTAGAGGAGATTTGTTATGTTATAGGAGCTACTTAACACTGAGCCATTATCCAAATTCAACAGGTCATTTTAGAATAACCACTTCTTTGGGTATGTGTCAGTATGGATCCCAGTATAGTTGCATATGCATCTCATGCATGTGAGATTGGAGTCTTTTGACTAGCGTAATGTCTTTTGGAACCATGCATGTGCTCTGCATCTACGCATGCTACAGTACCAGGGGAGAAAGGGTGAAGCAGCCACAGCCATCCCTCAGTTCCTCTTCTACCCCTGGCAGTGATATTGAACAGTTGATTCTGACTTGCTACTCAATTTACGTTTGCTGATTATTCTATCCAACAATTCTTATTTTGCCAATTATCTGCCTAAAAAAAGGGTATTTTTTCACATTGCAAAACCATTACACAATTTGACATCACGTACAATCTCTAAGTAGATATTCAAAAGTGAAGCTGGTTGGTATATAGGTCAATATTGTGGAGCATTAATAAAAGATTTCCTTTTACCTAACTCTCTTGCCAGTACTATTACATCCTTCTTTAGCAGATTCCCTGATATCCAGTCTTACTACTGATTGTTAGCTGGCTTTCGCTCCATGGCAATATTACATCAATTAGAGAACCTTGAAAGCCATGTGAAGTAGTAACAAAGAACACTTACTTGACCCCTTTTGGACCAATTCCTCTTCTTATTGGTGTTCTGTAGCTACACTGACATATCTAAGTGGAAACAGTCTGTTAGTAACAGTGCTAAACATCACTGGACCATCAGAAAATTGTTTTTTAAAAATAAATTTTCAGTGGGTAAACTGAATGTCCATAGACTATACTGGAAAGCAGGTTAGCACATGTTGTCAGATACTCTTGTCATTCCATTAGCAAGCTAACATTTAAAAGATTTAAGGGGAAAAAATACAGTGTATGTTCTAAAAAAGTAGATGGCATGGTTTAGATAAGAATGTATAGCCTCCCTTCTCTTGTACATAATTTTAAGGAGGGGAAAAAAATTCTGCTTCCTTAAGTTGACTTCTGGTTTTAATAGATAAGTTAGGTGTATTAACTTCTTGCATTAATGAGGCATATTATATAATATGCAGCTGAATTTTGATATTGTTGCTCTGAGGTTAATGCGCATAGTTATATAAATATATACTTATGTAAATGTTTATGTTCTAAGATGGAAGTGTGTTGTGTGGTTCTGGTAGTACAAAGAGGAAAGTAGATCAGCAGGAGCAACTTTTACTGTTGAAGTATTTCTTGTGAAGACTAGGCAGCTCAGTTATGAGTAAGCAAGCTGTTGTATATATTGAAGTTTATAGTATAGTTGCTTATTTTCCCTCTTCTTTTCAGCCTATGTGAATTTGATGATGGGAATCCAGACGTGAAGTGAATAATAAAATATTAAATTTTCATTTTTAAAATACCTGAATAGTGGAGTATTCAATTTTTGTGCCCTTTAAAGTAAAATCTTTACAAATTATGGCTTCATTTTATATAGTACTAAGGATTTGCTTGTCACTTAGGATTGTAGATACAGATGTTGACGACTTTTGCGTCAAAGAGCTTTCTACTATTAAATATTGTATGGAGGAATATTTGTCTACTCAAGATTGCTTTTTTTAAAGGTCGAGTTGATATTTAGTACCATGTTATCTTTAAATTGAGTGTTTGATAGAGCAGGTCACATGCAATAGAAAATGATAGGAGAATTGCTGGTTTTATCCTTATATCAGATGCATCTGCCTTTTTTCTCCAGGGGATGAAGGAGAGACTAAATCAGGGGCTGTACCGATGGAGGAGGAGGAAGAAGATGACGATCCTGAGAATAGGTATGATTCCATCCATAAGGACTTTAAAAAGATTATAACACACCCTAGGCGTGGGCGCAAACCGGTGCAACGGAACAGCAAGCAGGTTGTAAAAACCAGGACTGCCTGCCTTGTAAAGACTCGCTCACAGGCTTCCCGCAAGTTTGAACGAGAGGCCAGAAAACAGAGGCCAAAATCCAGAAATGCAAAGAAAATATTTAGAAGTGTTAACTAACACACCTTGCATAGGGTGTGTTATAAATGCATTGCAGCACTGTCTGTTTTATATTCCTATGTAAAATGTGGGTTTTGTGATAAGTTCTTCATTGAGACAAGTAAAAGCCTACTTTGATAAATGTGAATTTCAGCAATTTACATGAATGATGATAAAAATTGACATCTGTGCAGTATACAGTGATAAAATCTTTGTAGTGGATCTTGATTATTAAGACTACATCATTTGTTCTTTTTTATTAAAAACACTTTTTCTCGTCAGAAAGATAAACCAGAAGTGTGGGAACATGTCTGTTTATGGGGAAAACGTTTTAATGGATTTCCCGAACTATTAATCAAGTTGTGGTTTAATTCATTGATGAATACCTGAAATCACTTAAGTGATGGTTAATGTCTTGATGCTATAAGCACTCATATATATATATATGCTTACTTGACATCAAGAGAACTACTCACATGCATAAAGTGCAGCATGTGCATGAATGATTTCAGGATTTGGGCCTACGTATGTATTTAGTTTTAAAATTTAAACTTATAAAAATTGATGTAACTTTAGTTAGACATTTTAAACGTATGTCGTATTTTACTAATACAATGCAGTTGTCAAAAAGTAGCTTGGATAGAGGATAAAATAAAATATAAAAGAGTTCGGCTTTCTAGTTAATAACTACACAGCATAAACAAAGTATTAAGTTAAAGGAACTCTATGCTAAACACTCAGTTATGAGCAGGAGTTTCTTTCTGGAAGCGATTGTAATTAAACTGCTTTTCCAAGAAAACTTTATACAGTATTTCTGAAACTGATTTTTTTTTTTGTCCTGTAATAAGTGTGGGACTGACTTTGTAGCTTTGCAACACAACTGTTGATGGAGTGAACTTTTCTGCTTCTGAGCCTTATTAGCATAGAACATGGTGTCTGTTCCACAAAGTAACTACCTTTTGATAAATAACTGAAGTGAATTTTAGAAACATGATTTTGTATCCTGTATGGACCTCAGTTGGGTACAGAAATGTTGCTGCTAATCTAGCTCTTCTGTATTTTCAGTTTTGAAATTTAAGCAAACATGTTAATTCACTTTTTAAAAAATCACTTTTTAGGGACTGACAGCAGAGTGCCATAAGCACAACATTTAAACATTTTTAACCCAAGATTGAAAAATAAAATAAAATTATGCTTTAATTTCACTCTAACTTATTTTACATTTTAAAGAGGTTTTTGGTTGGTAATTCAGATAATTAAAAGCAAATATTTGTCATAGAAAGCTTAACTTTTACAGTTCAATGTTAACTGGTAGATTTTACCTATTAGCTTGGGAGGATATCCTCGGTTTCTCAATACAACCTTGTTAGAGCTTGAACAAAACAGATTTAATCACAAAATACCATTATATCTTTTAGGTTTTAAAATCCACTTTGGTAACTTTTTATTTAAACTGAATCATTGTTTAATTTTTTATCTAGGAAGTATCCTGAGTATACATTATTGAGATGGGGGGTATCTGTTACCAAATAGTTTTTTCTACCTTCAGGAAATAATTGATAACTGAACACACTAATATTACATTCAACAGTCATTGTACTTGTTATTGTAACCACTGGTCCAAAATGTAAAAAGGTGGAATACAATTTGAGAAGATATTTTAAAAAAAAAGTTCTCTTTACTTAACACTACTTAAAAAAAAATTTTTTTTCTCTGCTACTCAGACAAGCTGCCTCTTTTCTACCAGACCAAAGAGGGTACCTAGTACCCAGGGAATATTTATAGTGTGGGCACTCTCATGTTTGCAAGCTTCTAGTTTAGAAGGTCTATTATTTGAATACGTTTGAATGTGAATAACGTGAATATTTTTTTTAAAAAATCTTGAAATCATCTTTGCCAAAGTGCAATATCTGAGTGGGTCATAATATGATAGACAGTGCTGTATGCTTTCATCTTATGTTGTGTATTTGTTTATTGTTGGTCCTTCTGATCTTTTAAATGGTACTGTTAATATGTTTGCAGTAGTTTTGTTTATTAAGAGGTAAATAGTGTATTAATACAGAATGCCTTTCAGTATTTGATGGATGCAATAAATTTTTGTAAAACATTTTTCTTGTCCAAGCATTTAATTTAATTGTAATACAGCTCTGAGTCTGAAAATCAGGTAGTTGAAACAAAGACATAGTACAGTATATAGAACGAAGTATTTGGTAGATTATTCTGAAAGAAAGTATTTTTGTGTGTGTACTAAATATCAGTCAAACATACATATATAAAACTATAAATAGAACTGAACATTAAAAATATGTTAAATGTTAAGTTAATTAAATTTCTAATACTCCATCTTAAAGGATGGTGCTTTTTATTATTATTATCGTTTTGTCTCCTTAACTGCTTATTTTGGACAGTTTGATTATACATACAACTAATGTATTTCTGGACACCACCTGAGAGTTGGTTTGATTTAATTCGGAATGTTAACACATAGTGCTAATGGATATTTTTTAGTTAAATTGATACTTTTAGTTAAATTTGTTTTACAGTGACAACATTATATCCTCAAGATTTTTGACAAGCTTTAAACGAGTCAGTCATTTTGGCTCTGTAACATTCATGAACAAAGAATGGTGCAATTTATCATGTGGACTTTAAACCATATCATGAGAGGACCTATCTACTATTCCATTATTGCTGGAATGTCTGAAGAATAACCTCAAGGTAGCCCTACCTTGTGATTATGAAACCAAAATTTTTCCCAGTTTTCCCACTTGAAAATGTTTTTTGTGGCATAAATTAGCAAATGATCTGGTAATTGTTATTTAGTTTACAAATGAATATTTCAAGAATTCCATTGTTATAAAGAATAGGAATACCTAAGCCATGATGTAGTTAAAATGTATACAATATAATATATTTTGTATTAAATTAGTGTTTAGAAGCCCTAATGGAGATCAGGGGCCTCATTTTGTGTGGCACTGTGCAAACACAGATTGAGAAACAGTCCTTGCACAAAGGTTACTGTCTATTTAGACATTACAGGGAGTGGAGACCAGAGGCACAAAGAGATTAAACAAATTGGTCAAGATCACACAGCAGGTCAGTGGCAGAACTGGGAATAGCATCCAGGTCGTCTTACCTGCAGTCCAGTATGCAGTCGAATGGATTGTATGGCCTCTCAAGTGTTTTTTTTGTTTGTTTGTTTTGTTTTTACTTAAAAGTTTTATAGTGTTTGATGTTGGCTAAGAATCCACCTCAGTCCTATGATGTAAGGAAAATAAATAGCATTTTAACACCACAGGTTAATTGGAGGATGAGATTTTCACACTATCATAATCTGTATTGTCCTGGC
Source organism: Mesoclemmys tuberculata (assembly GCA_007922155.1). Taxonomy (NCBI): domain Eukaryota; kingdom Metazoa; phylum Chordata; order Testudines; family Chelidae; genus Mesoclemmys; species Mesoclemmys tuberculata. The sequence continues at coordinate 17,843,783 of ML675622.1, forward strand.
ACTTCTGCAGTTTGATGTTGAACCAAGTGTGGAAAAGAGCGAGAGTTTGTCAGTGTAGGTAACTGTTCATCTTCAGGCTTCATTATTCTGATTCTAATTTGGAAGTTGAATGTGGAGTTGGAATAGAGTTTATTACTTTGAGGCCAGATAGAATTTAACTTAATAAAACTCATTTCAAGAGCTAAACATCCAGTTTCACATGATGATATGAATATCATTATGCCAAACGTTTATCAGAAGCATTTATAGAATTTGATCTGTTCAGCCCTATCTATTCAGTATTGTTTACCCATTTCATTGTATTGAGCCCTTTGATTACATCAAAGATAGAAAAATACTAATTTCTAAACATGCTTTACATTTTTACACTAGAACATATTTCAATAGAACATATTAGAGAGAATCTAGTTTTAGAGGACTAAAATTTTTCTTATTTCTATTAAATAAATGGCTGCATTTCCTGTTGATGTGAAGTATTTGAACCTTCATTCACTAGCTGAAAAATGAGGGTTTTTCAATGTCTTATGGAAGATAGAAGTACGTACTTATTAATCTACCAATTTAAGAAATGCTTATTAATTAGTAATCATTAAAATTATCCAGCCTGAGGAAGTTCAGATGATGATGGTACTGTGGACAGTGACCTGGAGATCTTTAGGAGCACACTGGAATAGAGATGAAGTAACATTCTTCTGTATATGCGTACTAGAGTTTGCTTGTGAAGAAACGCTGATGAATGAATGTATTCTTTAGATTTCTCTCTGCAAACATTCTATAAATGTGAAAAAAATCTCCTCCTTTTAAGAGTCAAAATCCACTTTATTTTATATATATTTATATTTTAAAAGATGGCTTGCAATGCAGGTAAGAATTGTTATCCGATTTCAAGTTTTATTAACTCTTTTAGAACTATAGAGGATAATGTGAAATCATGTAGGTGCACTGCTACAGGACAATATGTTGAGACTCCTAAATTTAATTTTAAGTTTTGTAAATTTGTATTTATTTCAGTATCTTATTCCTTTCCTAGCGTTGAGTGGGTTTCTTATGTAAAAGCTAGCCAGCCTAGTGGTGGGTGTCCACATGTTATAATTTAAGGTTAAAATAATTTATATATGAAAGTTACAAAATAATTAAAAATAAGGAAATAGTTACTAGTTCCTCGTTTTTGAGAATACAAACCATATTATTCTTAAAAAAAATACAACTGATCTGTGCAGAGAAGTACAACATTTAAAAAACAAACAAACAAAAAACCCTACAAAATGAAGATTTAATGTTTCAATATGGGTAACCATTTGTTCCTCCTGAAAGATACTACACATATTCATTAACATTTAAATTTACTCTCTTGTCTTATTCCGCTTACATGGACTGATACAGAGCTAATTGAAATTAATGGGACTTTGTCCCTGAACTTAAATAAATTTTGGATCATGTCCAAAAAGTGAAGCCTGTTTATGTAAGTAACTAAAAGCAATTTTAAGTCAACTTGTTTTAAAGAGTAGCTTTACAACATCCAGTTACATATGACTCACATAATTCTTTAATGTCTTAATATTGCTGCTCTGGATGCTGCAGATCAGTGTGGCTTTGTGCATCAGCCATAAATATCTTCATGCTCTTGGATAACTTTAATTCCCCCCCCCTTTTTTCTTTTAAATAAATAACTGAACATATGCTAGTCTTGAACTTGTGTTATTTGAAAGTACGTTAACGTGTTAAAAGGGAAAATACTATATGGCTGAAGCGTACTTGAAAAACAGTGGGAAAATAAAATAGAGTGGTCTGGAAAATCTGGCATTGTTTTGAGGCACGAATTCCTTCCTGGAAAATTAAATAAAATATAAATAAAATAAAATATATATTTTATTGTTCAGCCTGACTGCTAATGACTTTTGAGTTGTGTGACATAAAAACCAACACAGTATGCTGCATTGTTTCTGTGCCAGTTCCAGATGAAGCATAAATCTGTTCAATTTCCAGGCTTTTCAGTTGGGTTTCTAAGTAGGTATAGCTACTTCCCTTGAAAATACATAAAGTCTTGACTTGAACATTGCAGACAGTAGAAATATTTAAAAATACTATTCTTTTCATTCCTCAGTTCCATAGGAATTGATCCCCTATTAGCAACAGTTCTTTTTTCCCTCTTGAAGTAAAGTATTCAGATCAAATCCATGATTTTCTTGTCCATTTATACATCATTTTTTCCCTGTATGTATTTGCATACCGGAACTTCCTTTATGTTGCAAGATCCTGTAAATAATACATTTTTTCATAGTTTGAATGATTGTATTTTAACTGGAAATATGGGAGGCTATGAGACATTGATCAACTTTTTTTTGTTCTACAGGAAGTGGGATAATAGTCTGACTCTGCAAGTTTATATAGACCTGTAACTTTTGACAAATCACTGTTTTTTCTTCAGCTCTGGGCCACTATGACTAAGAGGGTTGCTGGCAGATGTTTGAGAGGATGTGAGTCTGCTCTCATCCCTTTTCTCTGGTCTTGCACTGATGTAGATTGTCCCAGTTGTTGGCAACCGTGTCTTCTTGAGAAACTGTGTGCACTATAAAACACTGCACTTACTCCTGCTGCATCTCCTTTGAAGTACAAGGGCACAGACATAAAGGATTGTAACACACAACTCAGGAACAGCTGTCAGCAGCAAACTGTGGAGTTACAGTGTGAAAACTTAAGTGTTTTAGTGCATATCATTTACTTTCAGAATCCAAATTGAGGAGTTTAGTGCATACTGTCTTTACCACTAATTAAATGCATAGGGGAAACTATCCAGAGATTCACTGTTGCCTACAATCATTTAAGGACTTGGCCCACAACACTTAAAAGTTCTTGAGTCTATTAGAACTAAACAAAAATGGGATTGTTCATCTTAATATTGCCCCACAATATTAGAAAAGTTTCTTAAAAAAGATTAGGGCCTTGAAAGTTATAACAGGTGGAGAGGAATAAAATGGTCCCAAGTTATTAAATGTTGCTTTTAAAAAAAAATCACATTTGAACAAAATTTGCAATGAACATGGTTTAAAATTGGAAAGTGCTTATTTGGGAGCATTGTAAAGAACACTTTTTCAAAGCAGATTACTGTGTTTAATTTGACATATAAAATGGCATTTAAAATATCCTCTCATTTACCACCATGATTTTTCTCCATTCATAATTCTTTCTGAGTGCTGAACACTGTTCCTGAAGTTCTGAATTATATAAGATTAGATTTGTCATTCATTGATTTATCTTGTAAAAAATGGAATACATGGTATTTTTTGTTTTGCTTCAAAGAATTGCGAAGAAAATGCTTTTAGAAGAAATCAAAGCCAATCTTTCCTCTGATGAGGATGCATCTTCAGATGAAGAATCAGATGAAGGAAAAAAGAAAACTGCAAAGCAAAATGAAAATGCAGAAGATGACGGTGAGCACCAAAATGTAGCAGAAAAAAATGGTGCTTTAGGGTCTGTCATAATGTCAGATAATTTCAGAAGTCTTTCAGGGAATGATAACAGTAAAATCAGTAAACAATCCCCAAACAAAACATATGTTTATTGATACCAAACTGAAGTCAGTCAGTATGGTTCTGCTGTGCAAGTGTACTTTTTACTTTGTGGTCCTATTTTTAGAACCAGTTTAGAACCAGCTGATTATGTGCTAAGCAATATTTGGTCAATAAAAGACAAGACTATGACTAGAAAATCAAATGGCTGCTGTTGATAATCCATGTGATAACTGTAAAATCAAACCATTTACATTGCAAAGTTAAAGGGGGGGTGTGTTCAGAGCTTCCTGGAAATACTTAATAGCTGAAATGCAACGTAAATGAGCTACTAGCTGCCAGCATGAGTTCTGTGCTGCCTTTTCTCTCTGACAGAGGAGAATGAAAATGAAGATGATTCTGAATCTGATTCGGATGAAGAGTCTAAGAAGCCTAGGTATAGACACAGACTGCTGAGACACAAGCTAAGTGTGAGTGATGGAGAATCTGAGGAAGAGAAAAAGGGGAAATCTAAAGACACAAAAGAAGGCAAACGCAGAAATAGAAGGAAAGGTAAAAAATGTAAAAATTTGTGTCTTAGATTGTGTATGTGTTTCAATGAAATATGTCCAAATGTGTATAATGGAGGTTTCCAGTGAAGAAAACATTTCCTGGAATTCCAAGTTATGTCTTCCTCACACCCACTTCTTACCGTTTCACACCATTAGTTGTTCCATGTTTTGCTGTTGAGATTGAGGACGTCAGTGCCATTTAACTCTCTACACGCAGATAAGGGAAAGTAGTGTTTTTGAATTTTTGACATTAGGCTATTTTTTTACAGAATACTCTTTTTAATTATAATCTCTAATCATGGGACAATAAACTCCCCATTAAATCATTTGGTAAGTTTTGATTAATTAAATGATAATTAAAACACCTAACTATCCTTCAATCAATTTTGAAAGATTCATTTAGAAGGGCAAAAGCTAGCAAATTCAAAGATGTTAACATCAAACATGTTTTCTTAAAGTCGGTTTAAACTAAATATATAAAAAACTAGAACAATTTGGACAAATCAAATTTTGATCTAGGAATTTTAAAATATATATTTTACATACCTCCTCCTGTGCTGTCATCCCAGACTCTTATTGTCTCTTTTTGTTCAGTTACTAGGTTTATTATAACATAGTGAGAACATATGTTCTCACACACAGTGAATATAACAGGATAGTTTAGTCTGTTTAATCCCCTTTTCTCTATTTAAACATCCCCACTCACCAAAAAAAAATTGGATTAATCTGTTTTGGTCTTGAAATCTTAATCCCAAATCAAATAGGCGTAATTCAGGAAAACCCAATTTCTCCTCTTCCTGTAGCTGCTGTCTTCCTCCCACTGTACATAGGCCCTTGTGTCACTAGAAACTTCCTTCATCCTGGAGAGTAAAACTGTATATCTGGAACTGTTAAATGAAAACTTGGCTTTATTTCTCGTTTTACTTACTGTCTTAAGAAGCTAATAATGTGGCTTTTAGATTTTTTTGCTTTGAGGAGAAAGGGTATGACTTAAAATTAGTGTAGATCTTACATCTAATAACCATGGGGCCAACTGGGACCATCACTGCTATAGCAACACTGTAAACTCTCAGTAACTGCCATTTCAGAGTGAAAATGGTTTATTTACATTGGAAACAAATGATCCCTACTGCACAATGAGAAAGCATAGTTATATTTTTAGTATTGCAATAATGCTGGCATATCAGCCTTATATGTAATCATGTAGTCTTCCATGTACCTAAGGATGAATTATCCTTTGTTGTATTATAGTGTTCCCTCATAAACTCTCATTTTTGTGTTTTCTGTGTTGTTGTAACTTTATTACAGTATTCTTTTGGCAAATAAAATGTCAGACCAATTGCCAATGGCCAGACCAATCTCCAGAACCCTTTCCTCTTAAGCTTCCTCAATTACCTCAACTTTGACCTGGAGCAGTAAAATGTCTTTCACTTCAAATAGCTCAGTGACTTGTTCCTCCATTATTATACCTCTCCAAGTACATAAAACAAACAAAATCTAAGTCCTAGTTACTCGTATTCTATTATTATTTACTGAGCAGCATTTAATTTACTTATTGCAACATATACAATTTGGTAAGAAACTCCTGTAGCTTTCAGTGTGTTCAGAATTACTCTAAAAAATAGGACTGAATAGCATACTATATTTTAGCTGCTAATGAGCATAGTCAGGATCAACAATTTATAAGAAATAAAAAGGGCAAATCTAAATCCTTTGTGTTTAGAGTTCAGTTCATTTCTTTCATTTCATGCAAAGTGTGTCACCTTTTATACCAGTCTTGTCATCTTTTATGATTTTTTCATGAGCTCACGATGTTTTACTTAAAGCCCCCAGTTCTGGAGACAAGTGATTATGTGAAAATCTCTGCTTTTCATTTGGAGAGGGGGGAGGGTAGGGAGGGACGATTCTGACCCTCATGGTTGTGCAGAAAATCTTTAAAACGTGACCCATGTCCACCAAGCCAGTATCTCATAATTTTGGGGAGCCCGATTCATGATTTTTTTTAATATTTGACATTGGCAGTGCTGTTATCCAGAAGCACTGACGTCCATAGACAGGAGATAAAAAAGTAGCTCTTGCAGTGAATGTTTAGTGTGACTGAGTAAAGCAACATGTATATTATCTCAGTCTTTGCATCAGAATATTAAATCTGCATACTTCACCAAAAATCACAGTATCTCAATCTGGGTTGAGCTCTTGTTTTCACATAAAATACTCAGTTTTGTGTGTATTTTACAACTTTGTTATGTATATCAACAGGTAGTGGTGGTATGTTTAGAACTCCTTTTAGCTAGAAAGGTCTTAATCTGGGATTATTTTCTGTCACTGACTTGATTTTTGTAATTCTTACTTCAATATGTATTGGATAAATATTATTTTCCACTTCCTGTGCACAAAGCATGAATAAACTGGCTGTAAGTAAGGAACTGCACAGGGCTTGAAGGAAACACTACTCTCAACCCTTGGAAGCAGCATGGGATGGCTCTGTACATCCTCTGTGACTGCTCTTACAGCTCTCATGTAACAGCTGTGACCCCTGCCTATACCCTGTATCTGCACAGTTATCAGGGTTACGAGGCCTTGACTGCCTTTAACATCCCTGGGAGTATTCATTCAATTAGAATACATATCCATTTGTGTTTACCTCATCTTCAACTCCCTCCTTTCCCCCTTTTAAATCAGAAAATTTGTTAAACTTCCTGTCCATTGCAAATATATATTGTCCTTTTTCAACACTTGGCTTATATTCAATGAATTCTTTTGTCTGATGTGTGAAAAGTGAAATCCAGATTGTGAAAAGTCAATCCAAATTGGTGTGACACTTTAAAGCAATGAGGTTCAGCTCTTGGGTAGTGGAAAAATTAATGAAATATATATTTTTTAGAACACAGCTGAGGGTCATCTTTAGGGTTTTTTATTTTGGTGGTGAGGAAAAAAGGGAGAAATGAAATTGTCCTCATGTTTGTAATTCTCAAAAAGTGTTCCATTAAATGGGTGGTGTCAGGGAAAAAATTCATTCACTTTTAAAAAAATAAAACAGTAATACACTTTGTTACTAACAGTGTAGACTAATATTTTAATCTACACCGTGGGGTATTGCACACTACAGGGGTGTGATTTCTGAAGCAAACTAATGTTTTTTGCATTAACTGGTCTGTGTAGAACTTCCTGGTGCTCATTAAAAGTTTCCTACTACACTTTAAAGTATTGCAGTTTCAAACAACCCTGTGTTAAAATGCACTAGGGAATTTTTAGTGCACACCAGCAGAATCTACATGGACCAATAGATGCACAGCACATTAGTACACTTTTTAGAAAACATACCCCTTTAGTGTGAATTGCCGCTTTGTGTAACCAAGCCCTTGCTTTTCATCATGTATGCTTCTCATCTGTTGGTTTTTCACTTTTTGGCTTTTATGTACTAGACCAATAAGGGAAAATCAGATCCAAGCAAAACTATTCAGTGAATTAAAAATAATAATTAAAAAATTACTGTTAATATTAGGGTCCCTGACAAAATATATTACTTAAAATATACCTTGAAAAGAAGTCTTTATTATTGCCTTTTGAGTTTCTTTTAAAATTTGCATTGGATTTTTAATCTGTAGCAGTTCAAAGCCATATGTGTGACCTTTCAGTTGCGTTTCAGGTTTTCCATGCTATCTTCTCTGCTCTTTCTCTTGACACAACTATTGCTGCATTACCTTGTTGAGACATTTTATTAGCTGCACATGAGGGCGTTTATTGACCAAGAATGTACAAGTGCTACAAGCAGCAGAAATTAATTTCAAACAAATGGCTTTTGTATTATTAGCAAAGCTATATTGATATTTCTTCAGGTTACAACAAAAATCAATATATTCTTTTCGTTTTTCAAGTGAACAGTGATGATTCAGATGACTCAGAATTTCATGAAACTGGAGTTAGTGAAGAAGTCAGTGAATCTGAAGACGAGCAACGTCCTAGAACAAGGTATAAATAAACTTTCATTCTAATAATCTCAGATGAGCTTTTTTTAAACTGACTATTGGGAGGGTAAAATCCTGTCACATGCCCTGTCTGAAATGTCGAGATGTGTAATGAGAACCTGATCCAAACACTGCCATTGGCTTCTGGATCAGATACTACAGTTTAGTTATTCATGTTACAAAATTTTGGTATCTGCAATTTAATTTACCTCAAAAGCCAGGAAGTTGAGTTGAGTATGAAAGTTCAAACTTCCTCTTTTATGTCTGATTATATGGTAGCTGGTAATTAGGAGAGTTGAGAGGCAAGAGGATAAAACTATTAAAAACACCTGTTATTTTTCTAACAAGTTTGCTGCAGTCAAGGAACAAAGGGTTCTAATTAAGGATTAAGTTTTAGTGAGGTTATTGGACCTCGTTTAGGATGGAACCTATTGTTTATGTTGTATGAAAGACACAGCTTGAAAATTAATCACTAACATTAATCCCATTTTGCCTACAAACGAGTTACAGTATGGGTGATGGAGTACTCACTACAAAACTACTATGTGGCATTTTCCTTTACGCCTTTAGAAATGACAGGAACTAGTTGGTAAATTGTGCAATATACTACATTATTGCGTGATAAGGTCAATAATTCATCGTTATTGCATATCTGAAGAGGTTCACATTACAGAAGAACATTATTTTGCATTTCTGTTAAGGAATAAACAGTTAATCTAGAAAACTGATATAATATTGATGCTCGTGCAGTAAAAGGATGTTGGCCTATTGGGTGAAAAGTTGTATTGGGTAGTAGACTATTTTATAAGAAGAAAAATAAATATTTGATCCATCAGTGTTTTTCTGTTGATCAATGAGATTTTTTTCTATTTCTCAGATCTGCTAAGAAAGCTGAAGCAGAAGAAAACCAGCGCAGTTACAAGCAGAAGAAGAAAAGACGACGCATAAAGGTTCAGGAGGATTCTTCTAGTGAAGACAATAGCAAGGTGCTGTATAGCAGTGCTTACTGTTCTGAATGAGTTGTTAAAACAGCAGAATGGCCTTTGTGGTTTTGATAAGATAGCTAGATTTTGCTTTCACAAAGTACAATTAGTGTATTTTCTGTATACTTGAAACATATAAAATTTTAACTCAGATATTCTCTTTATTACAATTACATGTTTTACATTAAACTGTTAGTATGTGTTTGAATCTGCATAACAGGATTAAACTTCAAATGCAGATGACCGTATATGTAAGCGTCTGAGTCTTAATGTATTTTTGGCGTTTGTTTTGCTTTATGGAACTTCAATCCAAACCTAAATTAGGTCACAGTGAAAAAATTTTGGTCTAAATGATCCTATTTGCTGATGGCATTTTTTATACATTACAAACTAATCCATAAAGCCCAGTACCATGGCATCTTTAAAATTTGCACTTGAGACTTTCGTCTCCTGTGGTTCTTCCAATATATTGCTAATTGATAATAAGTAGGTAATAGAATTACTGATATCCTTAATATTCATTCCTTTATTAAGTCAGTACTTTATTTGTTCGTTCTTTATTTAATTTTACACACAGCTTGTTTTTGTAATCATATTTTCCTACCAGTGTCACTCACATCCTTTGTCTCCCTCTAATATTTCAGTGCGCCCACTGTTGCATCTTGTTTTAAACTAAATTGTAATCTGTTGGGGTTACAGATGGTCTTTTATGTGTTTGTATAGTACCCAGTGCATTGGGGTACCAGTCCATATTTGGGCGATCTTCTGGATGCTATTCAAATATAAACTACTTGACTCCTTTTCCTGTTTACATAGGGTCGGAGGTGCCCACCATTCTTCGCCACTCCTTCTTATCCATGGCAATTACTTGTAGGTCTTGCACTTCCAGTTCCTTTCTCTTCAGACTTCTCTTGAAAGTGTCTTTCCATTGAATCCTTGATCTACCATGTCTCTCCTTGCTATCATCTTCCTCCCATGCTTTCTTCGCTGGTCATTCTTTTCCCATTTCCATTCTTATCACATGTCCAGCCCACCTAAAATAGGGTGCTGTTCTAATACAAACAAAAAATAGTATAAATCTCTACACACCTCATTTTTGTTTTATTGCTACCCTTTATTCAGAGACCCTGTGCTGGAATGATAGAGATGGGATGTTAAGAATTCATTTTGTGGCTCAGTGACAGACTGCTATGAGGAGCAGCTGTCTACAGCATGCCTGATTCTAGCCAATGGTTTTGATCTTTTCAAAGCTGAACAATATATATATTTTTATTTAGACAAAATGCCAAAATTCACATTAGGTAACCGATGAACACCTTTCATTATATCTCATAATGTGATACAATTATAGTGTCTGACTCTGAACAGTGTGGAAACAATGTAAAGCAGATGATTTAAATTTTTTTTTTTTTTTTTTGGAATGTCCTGTTTAGTTTATTTATGAACACACAGATAATATATTCTGTATAATCAGCTGACATTTCCTGAAAGATACAGGCATGCAGTAATAGCAAATATTCAGGATTAAAAAGGGAAACCACCAAGTATGTTTGTCGTGTGTATGTTGAAAGATTCATTGTTCTTCTTTGAGCAGTGTCCCTATGGGTGCTCCACTTTAGGTGAATCTGCATCCCAGTCCCTGAGATTGGAGAATTTCAGTAGCAGTGTTTGGTTGGGTCGCACATGTGCTGGCCCCCTCTGGCAGCTACATAGCACTCTGTGACCAAATCCCTCTCAAGTTCCTTCTCTACCACCCTTGGCTTGAGACACACCGGTCAGCAGTGCATCCAAGTTTACCTTTATTTTAAGAATTAGATTAGAAAAGTAGTTTTAGAATCTAGTTAGTTACTAGTTTTAACTACTTTTCATCTTTCCTGTTTATTTAAAAAAAATCTTAGTAGATTAAGTATAAGTTCTTATTATACTGTTAGCATAGTGAGCTACCCTCCCTCATGGGAGAATCTCTATTCTAAGTGGCATGCCAGGATCCCTGGGTTTTAAACACTGCCTAACTTGCTGGGAGTTGATCCTGGTCTCCAGCAGATACTCGCAGTGTGTCTGCTGTCTTGGCAAGACACAAATCCTGCAAAACTGCTCCCATTGCCAAAATCTTAAAACCCTTGCCAGAAAAGCAACGGGTCTTAAGTTAAAATGTCTTTTGATGGAGAAGTCTCTGTGGCTTGGGATCACAGACCCCTCCTGAGTACAGGTCTCCAGCAGTGGCATCTGACAGACATTTGCCACCACCCTCTCAGAGGAAAGAGCACTCCTCCAAAAAGGTAGCAAAAAACAGGTTACCACCTCTCCTTCCTGTGAATTGGCCAAAAAGAGATGATCCCCAAACCATCAGATGCTATTGTTACTGATTGCACTGAGGCCAACTACCTCTGAGGTGACAGGACTCTGTGTTACCTTGGGTAGTGTGACTGCCAAAGACCCTAAGTGGGCAGATTTGGAGAGAAGCAGCGAAGGGAAACTTACCATCCCTTCCTCGGTACTGCCAGAACCACACAAATATGCAGTAACTCACCAGGCAGCTCAGCAGCTGTTCAGTCTATGGCGCCATCTTCTGCCTTGTAGCGCCCAGCGCACAATGCTCTGTACGGGCAACCATGACAATTTTATTGGCACGGCCAACAATGCTGTCAATGCGGATGCTCTTGGTACCGCATCAGTTTCTCTGGCACAAAGACCTCCTAGTCTCTTCAGCACTGGAATCTTCCCTCCTTGGTACCACAGTCACTCCACCATCATCCAGATCAACTCCTCCTTTCTCCAGCGATGAGGATAATGATGAGGAAGGGGAGATCTACTCTTCATGTCACTCCTTGCCCATCCAGACAGACATCAGTCTGGGTCCACCAGAACAACCTGGATACTACCCCAGACCCGAAACCCCTGGATGAAACAGGCATTTATGGATGCCACCACCAATGCCATTCCCACCACAGTGGCCCTACTGGGATCCATGAGCGGCATACTGTCACCACTGATCTAAGGCTCCGAATACCCTCAGGGAGAGGGCAAGACATTCCACGTCAACCTCAATGCCCAAACCCTCTGGACACCCAGAAGAGCCACCCGAAGGACTGGAAGAGACTTCCGTTCAGGAGGTCACCCTAGCTACCAATTTTTCCTCTTTCTCACCGGATGAAGCCATTATGCCCCCACCATCCACAACGGGTGGTGATTTTAAACCGTTCCAAGAGCTGTTTAAGAGGATTGCAGACTCACTTGAAATACCACTGGAAGAAGTTAGTCTCAACACAAATTGTTGGACATTCTACAAACATCAAGTTCATCCAAGATTGCTCTCCCAATAAATGAGGGACTCGTAGTTCCAGCCAAGCCCGTCTGGCAAACCCCAGCAACAATTCTGCCCACTTGTAAAAACACAGACAAAAAATATTACGTTCCTTACAAGGAAATGAAATTTTTGTTTTCTCATCCCACACCAAACTCTCTGGTGGTAAAGGTCGTGAATGAACAGGGCAGTCAACCTCACTCCAGATCCACTCCATATGATGGGGACTAGAAGCAAATAGACCTCTTTCAGTGTAAGGCCTACTCATCAACAGCCCTACAGTTCAGGATCGCCAATTATGAGGCACTTAAGACCAAATACAACCACAGCAATTATTCAAAGATGTCTGAATTTGACTTTCCCTGAGGACAAAAAAAGCAATTTATAGCAGTCATCTCAGAAGGTCTCTTTCTAACTCAAACAGCCTTACAAGCCTTGCTGGATTTGGCAGAGTCAGTGGCACGTTTCATTACCACAGCCATAGTCATGTGGCGAGCTTCCAGGTTGTGTCTCTCTGGGCTCCCCAGAGAGGTACAGCCCACCATAGATCATCCTAAGATGTTTGCAGCTAAGGGTATGTCTACACTAAAAACTTAAGTTGACCACACAGTCGCAGTAATTACTGCGGTGGCTGTAAGTTGACTTAATATAGTTGACTTAAGTTTTTAGTAATTACTGCAGTGGTGTATGTCCACGCTACCCTCCTTGGGTTGGTAATGTGCATCCTCACCAGTAGTGCTTCGACTGACCTAGGAGGGGCAGTGTGGAGAGTTGAGAGCAGGGTCTCTCAGCTCTGCTGGCAGCTCCCTGCCGGGAGCCTGGCTGCCCCACAGACTCCCTGGCTCCCAGCATGTTTCCCGTTCGCCCGTCAGCTCCCTGGCTTACAGCTGGGAGCAAGGGAGAAGACGCTTGGGGCTTCTCGCTTCCCTGGCTTGAAGCCAGAGCAGGGGGGAAGATGCCCTGGGCTCCCAGCCTGGAGCAGGATCCATTCTGGCTGCTGAAATTAACAAGAGAGCTAACAGCTGATGTAAGTAATACAGTGTCTATACAGACACTGCGTCATCCTAAGTACACCAACAGAAAGCCTGCGCCTCTTGTGGAGATGAAGTTACTATGCTGGTGTAGTAGAGCACTTAGATTGGAGAGACAAGGCTGTAGCATAGACACTGACATAATTAGGTCAACGTAAGCTGCCTAACGTCAACTAACTGTATAGTGTAGACTAGGCCAAAGACAGATGAGTTGCCTCACACACTAAAAGACTCCAGGTCCTTAGGTATCTATATGCCTAAACAAAGAAAGAAAGAGAATACTACTCAGTGCAAAGAATCAGCCATACACACAACCACAGAGGCAATATTACTTGCAAAAACATAAGACTGAGGCCCACAAGACTGAGACCACTACTATCTCAGGCATCAACATCTCAGCAATCCCTGTCCAAACAGTGATTTTTGAGAGTTTCATCGAAGACTCAAAATGTCTCTCCCATATTCAAGTGCTGGAACCATCAACAGCCATCCATACTTTTGGAGACTGACCCCCTTCCACCCAACATAACAGACCATCACATCAGACAAATGGGTACTAGAAATCAGAGACTGGATATTCAATCAAATTTACCTCCATCCCCCCCTCTTTCCTTTTTCAGGGACCCTTCTTATGAGCACCTACTGTGATAGGAAGTGAACTGTTTTCTGCACCCAGGTGCCAGAGTCAGTACCAACACAACACAGGGGGAAGGGCTTCTTTTCCCATTATTTCTTAATCCGGATCAAGAACCAGAAGATTGAGGCCCCTTCTTGACCTAAGGAAATTCATTTAATTCGTGAAGATCTAACGGTTCAGGATGGTCATGCTAGCAACTATAATTCCAGCACTAGAACAAAGGGACTAGTTTTTGGCCCTCGACCTCCAGAATGTGTATTTCACCTTTTGATATGCTCTTCACACAGGAGGTATCTCAGATTTGTTCTGGGAAAAAATCATGGCCAATACAAAATACTCATTTTCGGCCTATCTGCAGCTCCCCGGGTATTCTACAAAGTTCTCGCAATGGTGGTGGCTCATCTTTGCAGACAAGGGGTCATAATATTCCTCTATCTGGACGATTACTTACTCAAAACTGCCACCTGAGAAGTGGCCTTAGAAGCTACCCAAAAGACACATGCTTCTCTTCACATAACTGGATTTACAAATAAACAAGCAAAACTCAACTCTCAGACCTGAACACAGACTAGAATTCACTGGGGCTTACCTTGATTCTGTAGAGGCCACAGCCTCTCTGTCACCACATAGATTTATCAGTCTAGTCAATCTGATCACTACAACAAAACCCACCCCATGGACACCAGCCAGGACCTGCCTCCAGCTATTAGGCCATATATCAGCAATGACATTTGTCAAGAAGTATGCTAGGCTACATATGCGCTGACTCAGAGCAGTGTGTATTCCACACAGACACAGTATAAACAAGTGCCTTATGATGCCAGTCAAAGTAAAAAACTTCTACACTGGTGGACTCGACCACACAATGTTGTGCAGGAGTTCCCTGCACTCAGACCCTTCAGTCAGTGATACTTACAACAGATGCTTCTCTTGTAGGTTGGAGGGATATTTGCATAAACACACAATCCAGAGCAGGTGATCGCCCTCATAATCAACACTGCATAAAAACCTACTAGAACTATGAGCAGTCTGCAACTCATGCTCACACTTTCTGCGAATGATCAGGAAAAAGACAACAGAAATGTTGATGAATGACATTGCTTGTAAATTTTATATTAACCAAAAAGGGGTAGGGAGGCACAATTGCACTCCCTATGTACTGAAGCAATGTGATTATGGAACTGGTGCATCCACCACAACTTTGATATCTTAGCTTCCTACCACCAGGATGCCAAAACACCACTGCAGACGCATTGAGCAGAAAATTCTGTTGGGACCATGAGTGGAAGTTAAACATCAACGTATTATACAGGATATTCAAATGCAGGGGTTTCCCAAATATAGACTTCTTTGTGACGACCCAGAACACCAAGTGCCTACATTTCTGCTCAAGAGCAGGATTGTGATCCCGATCTCTGGGTGATGCTTTTCTACTCAAATGAGAAGCACCTCTACTGTATGCATTCCTCTCCACCCCTCTCCTATCCAGGGTCATACACAAGATAAAGATTGACAAATCCAGAGTCATCTTGATAGCTCCATGTGGCCCAGACAAACGTGGTTCCCTTACCTGCTGAAGATGGCGGTATGCCCACGGTGAACTTTTACTCTTCTTCCACATATCTTGGCTCAGGATGCAGGCCAGGTATGCCACCTGATCCTGGAAATACTCCACCTTAAGACATGACTACTCCATGGCTCCAAGGCAATGAAAAGACCTGTTTTGAGGAGTTAAGCACAATTCTATTAAACAGAAGAAGGTCTACTACACGATATATTTACTTGCATAAGTGGAAAAGATTCCACTTGGTGCCAGAATAAACGAACAGTGGCGACTATTCTCCTTTACCAGTGGTATTAGATTATATACTGGAATTTAAGAAATCAGGTCTTTCAGTGAACTCGATTAAAGTACAACTTGGGGCAATAACAGCTTTCCATCACAACGTTGATGAGTTCTCAGTCTTCACCTATCCTACCACTAAACGATTTCTCAGTCATTCGTAACCTTTATGCTGAAATTCAAGCCCCTACTCCATCATGGGACCTTAATCTAGTGCTATGATGCCTTATTGAGCCTCCATTTGAACCCTTGGCGATGTGTGAATTGGTGTCTGAAGAGAATAGTTCAGCTGGCATATTTCCCACTTCAGGATCTGGATATTTCTTGTTGATGATGGAGATTTAAAAGGCTCTGTTGATTATTATTTTAGGTCTCAATCTAATGTTTGTAGGGGGAGAAATCCAACCTTTTTGTTACATTTCAGAATATTTCTCAAGGATACACATTCAGAGCTCAAAGAAATTTTTTTTTACAATGACCAGTCCAGTTTGCAACCATTACAGTGAAGGAGTGAGAGAGTTCTTCCCAATTTTTGATTTTGCGTGCAGATGGTCTATAGAGATCACATTTCAGTCAAAATAATCCTTTTCCCCTTCTAACTGCTTAGCAAAATACTCAGATTTTAAACATATAGATTGTACAGCAGAAGAAATTTTTTTTCTTTTCATTGTTTTTAGGCTTTCTATTAGGAAATTCTGTTTTAGAAGTAGCTACATAGTGCTGTGGATGAAGGACATTTCAGACATCAGCTTTCGTTTATCATCAGGAACACATTCTTTTAAAATAATTTTGATTTAGGAAATATTTAGTTTCTCTTTAGATTTTGACTTCTATTCTTCCAAGCCATAAAATACACCAAATAGGAAAAAATATGAACAGTAAAAATAAAAACTTTAAACAAGCAAAAACAGAACTCATTGTCACGTACCTATTTTTTCTTAAATAACAAAACTGTTGTCTAGGTTAGATAAAATTCCACTCATAGAAACTAAAACCATTTATGATTTGGAACTAGGTGAAGAGACAAGGCTGTTAATTTACTTAAAAGTGGAATTTCTTAACCAAACTTGCAAGAGCCATTATCCACCTGACTAGTGGCAATAGCTTAGAGCTAGAGGTCAGCCAGGTTCTGTAGGATTTCCCTGATTATACCACATTGAGTAGCATAACGGAAGTAGTAATGGGAAGGAAAGTATTATAAGCTTTCCCTTGTATTATCACAACTGAAATTGCTGGTGGGAGAAGTGGTTTTATGTCTAATTGAGGAGGAAAAGAGTTCTTTTTTTTTTAATTGTTAGCAATGTCATTTGAAAACCCATTCACCTCTGTGTGTGTAGTCATAGTTTAATACTTTTAAAATCCTATAAAGCAGTGGTTCCCAACCTTTTCTCTGCCGCGGCACACCTCAAGCTCCAGGGACCTCTTCTCCCCAACCCCAGCTGTCAGCTGCAGGAGGGGTGTGAAGGGGCAGAGGAGCCAAACCATTGTTCACATAGGAGGGAAGAGAAAGACATTGAACTCTATAATAATCTGTCTCTCTCAGGTTTTATACTAATGATTAATTGTTTTGAATTGTAATAGAGTAATTCTGAGGATGAAGATGACAATGATTCAAAATCTCCTGGAAAAGGTCGGAAGAAAATACGAAAGATTCTTAAAGATGATAAGCTTAGAACAGAAACACAAAATGCACTGAAGGAGGAGGAAGAGAGACGAAAACGTATTGCAGAAAGAGAAAGAGAGAGAGAAAAATTAAGAGAGGTACATCTAATTTATTTTTACTTTTGCATGAGATATTGTTTGAAAGTTGAATTGCTGGTGATGTTTAAGGATAAATTTATCTGAGGGTAAGGTATTTGAAGTGTTTAAAAGGTATAGATTTGTGTAGCCATGTGTAATAGGATGACCGTCCCCTTAAGGATAGTAAGGATTAATGGTCAGTCAACATCTTAAAAGGACATACCACAGAACAGGTGTTGATTGACCACCCTAAAAGGGACAGTCTTTCTGTTAGACCATGAATCACACATTTATATTTATATTTATAATTTGTTGTAGAATAAGGCTCTTAACTTTTATTTAAGTAATGATCAATAAATATGGAATTATTGTTTCATGTCTCAGCTGTTTAAATTATTTTTATGCAGACATCTTGAACTGGATGACCTTGTAAACTGGAGTAATAGAAATAGGATGAAATTTAATAGTGGAAAGTGCAAGGTCATGCATTTAGGGACTAATAAGAATTTTTGTTATTAGCTGAGGATGTATCAGTTGGAAGTGACAGAGGAAGAGAGGCACCTGAGCATATTGGTTGATTGCAGGATGACTATGAGCCACCAATATGATGTGGCTGTGAAAAACGCTAATGTGATCCTAAGTTGCATCAGAGGAGGTATTTGCAGTAGAGATAAGGAGGTGGTAGCACCGTTTAATCAACACACTGGGGAGACCTCATCTGGAATACTTTGTGCAGTTCTGGTCTCCCATGTTTAAGAAAGATGAATTCAAACTGGAGCAGTTGTAGAGAAAGGCTATTAGGATGATTCAAGGAATGGAAAACCTGTCTTATGAGAGGAGACTTGTTTAGCCTAACCAAAAGAAGCCTGAGGGGAGATATGATTATTCTCTATAAATAAATCAGATGAATAAATACCAGGGAGTGAGAGGAATTATTTAAGTTCAGCACTAATGTGGACACTAGAACAAACGGATATAAACTGGCCATCAGGAAGTTTAGACTTGAAATTAGATGACGGTTTCTAAGCATCAGAGGAATGAAGTTCTGGAACAGCGTTCCAAGGGGAGCAGTGGGGGCAAAAATCCTAGCTGGCTTCAAGACTCAGCGTGAAAAGTTTATGGAGGGGATTTATAATGGGACAGTCTGAGTTGGCAATTAACTGATCTTTGACTATGAGCGGTAAATATTCCTAATGGCCTGTGAAGGGATGGATTCTGAGTTAATTCACAGAATTCTTTCCAGATGTCTGGCTGGTGAGGGAAAGAATTTTCTCCTAGGGCAGGAGGCCCTGGGTTTTTGTTTTTTGTTTGGTTTGTTTTTTGCTTTCCTATGCAGCATGGGGTCTGGGGCACAGGTCACTTGCTGGTGGATTCTCCGCATCTTGAAGTCTTTTAACCAGTTGGCCCTAACCTGTCGGGTTAGGGGTCTATTACAGGAGTGGGTTGGCAAGGTTCTGTGGCCTGCGTTGTGCAGGAAGTCAGACTAGATTATCAAAATGGTCCTTTCTGACCTTAAAGTCTATGAGTCTGAATAACTGAGATGTGAGGGGGTAAAAAGGGCAGATTTCTTAAAATCTTTCATTTTGGATTTAACAAATAGGGGCCTTGCTATTCCATTGAACTTGTGTATCTAAAAGGGCCTGAATTAGTCATGTGCAAAGCATTCTTACCATGCTTTATATTGTTTGCTTCCAGGTGATAGAAATAGAAGATGCTTCACCTCTGAAGTGTCCAATCACAACTAAACTGGTTTTAGATGAAGATGAAGAAACCAAAGAACCTTTAGTACAGGTTCACAGAAACATAGTTACCAAACTGAAACCACATCAAGTAGATGGTAAGAAAATATAAAGAGAATTATGTTAACTGACTTTTATTTTTTCTTTTGCTGGCAGAGCTTACGTATTGAACTGGTGTCTTCTGTAAGATTACTTGGAGAGGGAAATGCTGTTAACTTGGGTTTCTTTTTATTGTGTTGGAAAAACCTTAATCTGATTGCTGATTTATATAAAATATCTTTTCAGACAATTCCTTTAGCAAATTTAAAATGTTGAATACTTTCTGAAAGAGCTCTTAAAAAATTCTCTCCAGGTGTTCAGTTCATGTGGGATTGCTGTTGTGAATCTGTGAAAAAAACAAAGAAATCTTCAGGTTCCGGATGCATTCTTGCCCACTGTATGGGTCTGGGAAAAACATTGCAGGTAAGTGGCGAAGGACTTTTGGTAAAGCATGTCCTGTATTCTGGAACTCACTCCCTCAGCTGTCCAGTCAGAGGCCAAGTTTAATGGCTTTCTGGACAGTGTAAGACTCATCCCTTTTCTCGGACAATGGCCTGATGAGGTTGCTCTTACAGTGAGTGGCACAGCTAAGCTTGAAAGTGTAGACATGGCCTTAGTCCTTAACTTCCCCTTGAGAAAATATCTTAAAGACTGGCAACTCAGATGCAGTATAGATTTTAATATATTAAATAAATAGTCTCATCTCCAATTTAAAAAGGCTGTTGTCTTTAGAAGTACTATTGTTTTGGAAGATAAGGTATTTCTAAGAGCATCAACAGTTATGGATGTCACATGATTATTTTGTCAGTCTTAAGTTGTAGGAAGTGTTAAGGTTTCACATAAACCTTGAAATTGACCTTTAGTATTTCCTAAAACACCCAATTCCGAATTAGGCATAATCTAAATTTTTGGCAAACCTTTAGTACCTTATACTGGACATGTCAAAATACTGGAGTCTGTTAATGTGATAAATGTGTTGATGGGATCACCTGATAGCTAATTATTGACTGAAAGACAGTTATCATCAGTAAATATTTTCACAGCAGCAGATTTTTTTCACCTGTCACCTCTAACTACTCACATGACTAAGGAATTAATGGGTGTAACTTTCCTATAAATGGACAAAAGGCCAGTAACAAACATACATTGTGTCTTCATAGGCATTCTTTATTATCTAATCAAAATTGATTTCCCTCCCCCACCCTTTTGCAATTATTTTTCAGTACTTCCTCTCTAACCTTTAGCTTTGTCTGTGTTCTTTTGTCCTCTGCTTATTTTCTTTGTAAGAAGTAATTTTAAGATAGGTTTTAAGAGATTTTCTATAATGCTTTGAAATAGTTGAACAAGGAGATGAAAGTCAAGTAAAGAGCAGAGAAGAAAATAAGTGATCAAAGGCACCAGGAGGGCCTAAATGACCAATTTCTTTCAGCCCTCTTTTCCTTCACACTTGAATATTTTTAGCATAAGATGTTAACAGCAACTCTCATCTTAATAAGAGCAAGTCTACTAGTTCTCCTGGAGATGGCAAGCAGCATAGTTCCAGGTGCTAAAACTATCTTAGTGCCCATTAAATGTTACATACTTTCAGCACAATCCTGAAGTTGGGAATGAACTATTATGTGATGTACAAAACTGGTCACCATACTGAAAGAATGGTTAACTTGGAAAGCATGTAATGCAAGACTGGTGCAAAGTTTCAAGAAACTCTAATCTTTCCTTATAAGTAATTTAAGGAGATAGGCTTATTCTCACAGGGGAAGAAAGGAGGCTTGAACATGATCTACTAGAAACTTGACAAATTACGAAAATGATTAATGAAATTGTGAGAAGATTTTTATGCTTGTGAAATGGCTCAATTATTCAGAGACATCCAAAATTAGGAAGCTCTGAATAAATAACTTTGGCAGACCTGTTGCACACACAGAGTAATAAATATATGCTATAAATTAACTGGGAAAGGAAATTTGTGACATACAAAGTTCCAGAGACAGTTAGAAATGATCTTGAAAATAAGAGGATTGAAGGAGATTGTTTAAAGCAGAAAAATAAGTTGTTTAACTACTACTATCCAAAAAGAGTGTGGCTCTTTGGGTAGGAAGATTGTTGTTTGTAAGCTTTATACATTATTTGGAAGAAATGAAAACTGGTTGTGGGTGTGTGTGTGGTGGTGGTGCTGTGTGTGTCTATGTGTAACACCCCTCCATCCCTCTTAAGTATTCTAATACTAAGTAGTAGTGTGCTTGGTTTCCTCTTGCAGGTAGTGAGTTTTCTCCATACAGTTTTGTTGTGTGACAAACTGGACTTCAGCACAGGTCTTGTGGTATGTCCCCTGAACACTGCCTTGAACTGGCTGAATGAGTTTGAAAAATGGCAAGATGGTTTAGAAGATGATGAGAAACTAGAGGTATTTCATTGTTAAGAATTCTTTTTTTTTTTCAAGTCCCTTATATAGCTGAACAATTGGAGTAACTTTGATAAATTTACACCATTTGACGTGCACGCTAGAGAAAGTGTTTTATGTATATGGAAAATTTACTTATACTAATGTTATAGGTGTGTAAAAGTTGCATAGTCATTTTCAAGATTCTTATTTTGTGTTGGCTAAAAGCAGAGTCCAATATCCAGTTTTCTCTTTCAAAAGGTCTCTGAACTAGCAACTGTAAAACGCCCTCAAGAAAGATCCTATATGCTGCAGCGATGGCAGGAAGATGGAGGAGTTATGATCATAGGCTATGAGATGTACCGTAATCTTGCACAAGGCAGGAATGTAAAAAGTAGAAAACTTAAGGAAATATTTAACAAGGCTCTGGTTGATCCAGGTAAGTGCATATTATTAATGTAAGGACTCAGAGTAGAATTTAAGCTGTCCATTTAAGGGGATGGGCTGAATTTAGACCTCTTGGAAGTGGAAAATGTTTTAGTGTTTTCCTTTTTAAATATACTTTCAGGAAAATCATTAAATGGTGGTGTATTAATGACCCCACTAAGCTCTTTTATTTGCAATTAAAGTATCTGTGTTACAGAAATCACCTTTGCAGAAACAACCTTACAAAAAGGTACAGTTCTGACTCAAAGTATTTTATGCTAGGACTCTTGCAGATAGGAATGTGATGCATCCACATGAACAAAGATACAAGGTACAAGAAATACGTTGGTGATCTTTCCTCATCTGTTAAATATCCCTTTTTGTCAACCTTGTTTCTTTTTCAAGTGATTGCAGATGTCCATTCCAATGCAGGCATGTGTGCACCCTGAGCACAGTCGCTGTAAATTTTTCCCTCAGTATTATCCATTAGGTTGGCTCAGGCACCCTCTGATGCTGTGCGTCTTTAGCACCAGTATAAAGAACCCTGCCAATCCCTCGCCCCCTCTAAGTTCCTTCTTACTGCTGGTGATCGTCGCTGGAACTGTTTCCCTTGCTCTTACAAGTTTTCAGGGGACTTTTTCTGTTTTTCGTTCATAGTTCTCAGTGTTTGCTGTTAATAGTTAATCAAGTCTTAGTAGTTAGTTCTCTCCGTTTAGTGGACTCTTATTCGCTCCCAGTACTGAGGCGTGCTTTGGTCACTAAGCTTGAAGCATTGTGCCTCTTGCAGTTACGCTGTGGTTCTGAGCAACCCGCACTCTACTGGTCTTAAGAGCTTGGGTGAAGCTCATATTGGGTATCACTGCAAAATTTGGAGAGACTTTAAACCTTGTACAAAAAAGGACCAGGAGGCTAGGCTGAAGTCCTGCTAAGGGAAGCAGTACTGAGACCCTCCTTGGGGTCGTGCAGACTTTGCATTTATGAGGAGTTGTTCTCCCACCATCCAGGAGTCACGGCACCATTTTCCTTGCCCAGTAGCGACAAAAAAAACAGAAGAAGCTGCCAGCTGAGAGAGAATGTTCTCTGACCCTACAGATGGCCAGACACAGACCAGAGCAGAGTATGACCTGTGTCAGGTTACTCCTTAGCTCCAGCAGGTCAGTCAACGCCACTGACTCTGGCCCCTAGGCAGGCTCCATTGAGTCAACAACAGAAGATCAACACGATGCTGGCACTATTGTGATGGCATTCACACCAGAGGCTTTCACTATGGCCAGAGACCTGTTCTTGCTGTTGGTACTAGCATCACCAGCAGTATAAGAGTCAGTGGTGTCAGTGCCAACGGGCAGAAAGGAGCATGTAGCCACTGGCTACCATTAGGTAGCAGAGCCCTTGGAGTCATCTAACGGGAAACCAGCTATGTTGGCCTAGTTCTGGTGTTCCCTACCAGAGCACTGATCATTGGCACCAGTGGAAGCCACTCCTCTGTGATCGTTATGCAGAGACTTCTTTTCCTTGGAGTTGGAGGTGGGGATGGTATTCCTCTCATTGTAGGAGTCAATACCGGCATGCCTCAAGTCGACATTGATGATGGTGAACCTGTACCAGGAAATGCCATTGGATGCTTTGCCTCCTGGTCATTGGCTGGCATCCATGCAGTGGCCTTTTTGGAGCCGATTGGCATTTCTCCCAAAACAGGAACCTCAGTTGATGTGCTTCTATTCGGTTTCCTCTGAAGGAAGGGTTCTGCCATTTCTTTGGGTGGTGCCTGATCCGGGCTCCAGTACTGAGGCCAGTACTGAGTACCAAGAGCCTGTGCTGCAGGACCTGATTGGTGCTGAAGGTGAGGAGGAGAGCCCTCTGTTGGTGCCAGCTTCCTCCTCCTCTCCAGACGAGGCCAGACTGGGAGCAGGTATGTTGCCTTCCTACAATGACTACAGGGCCCATCAGGAGCTGTTGAAAAGGGTGGCCCAAAATCTGGGCATACAAGTGGAGGTGGTAAGAGTCCTTTCATAGTTTTTGATTGACATCCTGACCACAGTAGGCCCATTGAGAGTAGCCTTGCCTCTCAATGAAGTCATCTTGGACCCAATAAAAGCCCAGTAGCAAACCCCTGCTTCCCTACCTCCCATGGCCAACAAAGCCAAGAGTAAGTACATTGTCCCGGTGCAGGTTCCTCTGTTCCGATCCCCCCTGGGATCCCTGGTTGTCTCTGCTGCCAGTTAGCGAGAGTGGCAGGGTTGGGAGGGGGTGACTATCAAGACACAGGGTCAAAAAAGCTGGACCTATTTGGGAGAAAGGTCTACACTACTGGGGGTCTGCAACTGAAGATCACTAACCAACAGATGCTCCTGAGCAGATATGACTTCAACACATGGGACTCCATGTTGAAGTTTAAGGACTCGCTACCTGAAGAAGCCAAGCTAGAGTTCTCACTGGTCAAGGAAGGGAAGTCTATAGCAAGAGCTTCCTTTCAAGCAGCCCTGGATGCAGTGGGTTCAGTGGCCAGGCCCATGGCCTCTGCAGTGATCATGCATAGGAGTTTGTGGATCCAGTCCCCAGACGTCTAGCAGGAGGTTCAGCAAACCCTCAGAGTTTGAGGGCATTCCCTTTGAGGCCACTTTCCTCTTCTGAGAAAAAACAGATGCGATGCTCCACAGCCTGAAAGACTTCAGAGCAACCCTTAAGTTTCTAGTTTTGTACACCCCAGTGAACTCGAGGAAGCACTGTGGGCCCCAACAATCCTTCTGGTATTTCCCTTCACCGGCTGGCAGGACCTACAAAAGAAAAGGAGCAGGGACTTGAGGCATAGACCACTGCCCCCATTTTCCTTGGCATGAATGCCTGCTCCTCCCAGACACCCAGGGAGCTCTAAGCAGGCCTTTTGATGGGATGCTTGAGGGCGTTGTACAATCTGAGTTTCTGGATCCTGTTTTCCCCTTTGTTTGTGGACCATTTTTCGCACTTTCTCTGAGCGTGGTCCCATATTACTATGGATCGTTGGGTGCTGAGCACAGTAGAAGGGGATACATCTTCCAGTTCAGTTATATTCCCCCTTCCCTTCCTTTTTCAGGGACCCCCTCACTAGCAACTTCTGGCCCAGAAGGTACAATCTCTCATATGGGTGACAGCTGTAGAAGAGGTTCTTCAGAATCTAAAGGGTTGGGGTTTCTACTCCCATTATTTCCTAATCCCAGAAGTGAAAGGGAGCCTCAGACCTGTTCTAGACCTGTGCCAGCTCAACAGTTACGTCATAAAACTAAAGTTCCACATGGCCTCATTGGCTTCCATCATTCCCTCCTTGGATCCAGGGAACTGGTACATTGCCCTTGATTTGAGAGATGCCTACTTTCACATTTTGATCTTTCCAGGACAAAGAGCATTCCTCCGATTTGTCTACTTTAATGATTGCCTCTGTCGTAGTTTCAGTGTCTGGGTAAAAGGGGATGGCTGGGAGCAGTGCATTCATAGTGGAGAGTGGGTCCTTGATTCTAGAATTAGTTTTCCCCCTTGATCTGACTTGAGTCCAAGCTTGTTGACCTTTAAGGGACTTTAACATTGAATGGTGCTGAATATCAGTGATGTTTGATTTGCAGTATTGATTAGTGACCTTAATTGTATAAAATTCAAACCTTTTCTTTATCAAATGTTAGAATGAATTTATGTTGAGATTTCATAAATCTTCTGACTAAAATTCTTTAAGGCTTAAGAATTTGTCAATTATTTTTAGTAAAAGTCACAGACAGGATGCAGGAAATAAACAAAAATTGACTGAAGCCTGCAACCTGTCTGATTTTTACTAAAAATAACTTGGGGTGAGGGGTTGGCTGTGAGGAGGAGGGAGGCTGACTGCCTGAACCCCATCATGAGTGGTTGAAGACTGACAGCCTCTGCTGCTGCAGAGAAAACAGCTCCAATCCCTGCTGCAGGCACTGGGTGATGGGAGGAGGAAAAACAGCTCTGGCTGTGGCTGACAGCTCCACCTCTGGCCACAGCTGCTGCAAAGGGGGCTGAAGCAGAAGTCATAAAGGTCCATTAATGTCACGGAATCTGTGAAACCCATGACTAAATCGTATCCTTCATTATCATGGCACTTATAAAATTGTTGAACTTTCATTGTGGCTAGCTAAAATATAGTATGGTTCTATAGAAAAGTTGTTTCATTAAGAAAGTTATTTTTATGATGTAAACCTAGTGTAAATTAAAATATATTTTAAAATGACCAGCTGTATGTGTTACTTGATCATGGAAAATTATTTATTCAAGCAGCTCTATGTGGACTAAAAAGACCCTAAATTGTTGCCATTTCAGTAGTCCTAAAAGCTGGGTTTTTTTTATTCATTCTTTCTTTGTTCACATTGCATATTTAATGTGCTCCGCTTTCTCCTCAGTATCCTGAGTTTTGCTAGCACTGTGTTGATTTTACATTTTGCGTTACCTGTTTCATTATCTGACTAATAGTTGTGTGGAAGCCTCTTCCCACCCTTTCTGGTTTTCTTATAACAGGTTTCTTTGTAGTGTAAATTTTTTTATAATTAATTGTCTTTTATCCATTGTTTCCAAACTAACTAATTTGCAGAAGTCCGATCAACAATTCATGGGCAAAATTAGCTTATTAAAAGTTGTTTACATTCCAGTGCATATATACAACATTGGAATGTCTTGTAATGCAAATTGTGTTCAGAAAATTTTATTGATATTGTTGCTTTTAAATCTGAAGTGGCTTAATATTTCACTTTAGCTCATTTTGCTAAGTGGATTTTAACATTATCTGTTTTTCTTCAGTTCCGAGACCAGAATAAAGTTAACAGTGAAAGTCAGTATTAATGATCAAAGTGGGATGCTCTCCTTTAAGTCCCAAAATTGTCTCTTCCTAGTGAGATTCTATTAAATAAGTACAGAAGCTACTTTTAAATTGGCTGTTGAATACTCTGTTTATATGATGCTTTGAATAAGTTCAGTAAGTTAATGTCTAACACTAGGTAAAATAGCTGTCTTTAAAAATCCTGTGGTTAGTTAATTGCTGGCATGCTTTCTTAACTTTTAGCCAGTAAGTTATTGCAACAGTTCTGTGGTGCTGGTGGTGTTTTTTTGGTGTGTGTGTGTTAGTTTTTTTAAAGGCAGTTGGTCGTCTTCGTACCATTAACATGGAACAGTTTTGAAGTTATCTGTGTTGGTGTTCTCACTTCGCTCTCTAGTGAGTTGTACTTGGTTATGTTTTTGCCTGTGCTTAAAATTGGGGACACACAGGATATATAAGACAGTGGTTTAATACGTTAATCTAGCGTTTTGCTGAAGACTTACAAATCCTGCTTAGGCTGCAAGTGAAAAGGAGCATGGTGGTGCTCTTCATTGAAGTTACTAGTGGATGATCCGTCAACAGAATAACACAGTTGAGCATTATTGAGCATGGTGAATAGTCTCTTTGTAGACTTAGCAAAAACTGGGAGACTGATTGAATCTGATAGGCAGAAGTTATTTCTGGTGCTGCCTCTGAGATTGTTATCCTCATTGACAGATTCTTTGAATCCTGGAAAAGGAAACTTATTTTCTGGACTGCTAGTTTCCTGGGAATACTGTGTGGTTCAGTATCAGTACTAAGAAGAGAAATAGGAAAACCTAAGGAAGAAACTAGTGCTGTAGAGAAGTTGAGTCCTGTCCCAAAACAGAAAAGTAACTATTCAGGAATTCCACACCAACCCATTGACCTCAGTCACAAGACTTGAGATTCCTAGGTATGATGACCTCATGCATGTCTTTTGATATGCTTTCTGAAGAAGAGTAGAGCTGCCTGAGGGGAGGAATCATGGTCAGAACAGCTGCCTAAACTGCCTACCTGCAGACAAGACTACCCTGGCGTTTGTGGGGCTCAGGTGACATTTAGGGTTACCCTTCCTCCAGCATGTTTCAAAGCCACCCTCAATTTTAAGTGAATTGGTAACACAAGAGATGTGAAAAAAAAGGCAAGGAGGATTTTAGTTCAAAAACCTAAAATAAGGTGAAAAGATACTTAAAGACATACTGAGGAAACATTTGAGCATCCCCAGTGGTTTGATTAATGTGCAGTTCTACTAACTGAGAAGCTGAGATTCCTGAATGCTTTTTTCTATGAGTAGGGAAATTAACAATTAAGGAAAAAATGAATAACATGGGAGGAAAAAAGTCAACAATGAACTAGATATTTTGGGGGGTGGGTATCCTGGAAAGCTGCAGCTGTCTGAGGTAGAGAGCCATGGCAAAACTGTCTACCTGATGTATATTCTCCCTCCTACAGACAAAATTGCCTTGGCTTCCCTGTTTCACCCAGTAGGGTGGCCATTGAAGTACAAGAGGGAAGAGAAGCTGTGAACTCTCTTCAACTGAAACTAAGGCAAAGATATGGGTTTTACCTAGAGTAATGGTCTAGCTAATAAAATACGATCTGTAGATGTCATATCTTACCTTTATTAGGAATACTGACATTGTCCTTGAGTGTAGCTGTCCTGCATCTGTTGTATTGGGCAGCACCTTGCAGATGAATAGACAATGAACTGTTCTTGGCTTTCTGATGCCTCACTATGCTCTGCCTTGTTTCCGTTTCCATCTCCATCATGACCCAACTCCTCTTTTTTCTGGGTTGGTCCTCCATAGCAGCATATTTGCCTGACCTGACTGGAATTTCATGGGACAAAGAAAGGCGCTTCTCTTCTCCCAGGTCTGTCATCTTGCCAAATTTCAAAGGCCTGCAGCAAACAATGGAGGAGTTAGTTTATTTAAAAAAATAAAAAAAGACACCAGATGTCTTTTACATTGGAAGGTAAATATAGGGCTCCTTACCTGTTCCCTATACAATAATAATAGTTATATTATTTTTTCAAGGATTTCTTGTGGATATTGTAGTACTTCATTAATATCCAGTTTGTAAAGAGGAGAGGAATATTGAACTAGGACAGGGAATTGTGCACAGGAGATACAGTGCAAACTTTAATGATGTCCCCAACCCTACTTCCTCCACAACAGGGACATACAAAGCCACTCAGAGTTACTTTGTTCTAATATTTTTGGACTTATTCATAAGGGCAGTTTGATAGACCTATTCTCCCAAATAGATCAACCATCTGAATTTAATACGATTAAGAAGTTGCAGCATTCTTAGCCTTCTACATTAAACAGGCTGTGGATAATTTTGTCTGAACATGGAGACCACATTTTGATATTCTCTTCTTGTTAGAAGAAATGTTTGACAAAATGGGGTTCTTTAGCTCAGACAGTTTTGAGAACTAATTTTTAAATAGTTCTGTAATTGTATTTGTTTCAAGTCTTCCTGTGTATAAGCAAATTACAAATATCACAGAAATATCCTTTTCTTGTTGCCTAATAGTTTTCGGATACACTTGACTTGGCTAAGCTGCTTTGCACCTGTCCCATTTCTTGGATCTTGCTATCTTCATGAATCACAGTGCTGACAGTATAACTGACTGCTAGTAAAAGAGGCAGTTACAGAGTTCTGTGCTAGCCTGTTGCTGTACTGTAAATGGGAAAACCCCTGGCCTCTAGGAGCCATTTTAATTTAAAAGGTGGCAAAATTAGAGTTTGAGCCATAATTTAATTACATGGGGCTGATTGAGTTGAGTACTGCTAGGTAAGTTACAGCATGGATATGCAGAGTAAGCTTCTATAAAAGAGGACACCAAAAGGGAAAAGTCTAGCCAAAATATATGGGTGAGAAATAGTGAGAAGTGATTTCATTAATTAAGTAGTCCTGCTGTGTGATGTAATAGCAGGCTCATACACTCATACAAGGTGACAAATAACCTCCCATAATGCTTTGTGTAACCTGATAAAATGTTTGATTTATTGATAGTTGTATGGCTACATCTGCTATATTTTTGGTAATTCTGAATTTTGTTCAATATTGATAATGAAAATTCCATTATTTTTTAACTTGTAGAAACAACTGTATAATGGTCATTTATGTAGAATATAATTTTACTTTGGTGTATGTGGACTTGGAGAAGGAGGAGAAATTGCATGTAAACCATTACTTGTTCAGGGAGTATAGTATATTGATGTACATAAGTCTCAAGATATAGTTAAAAATCACTTTTGAACAGTTTCAAAGAAAAAAGGTATGCTGCTGATGAAATACAAATAAGTTAAATTGCTAATGCTTTGTTAATGAAATAATTGTAATAAGATTACAATTTATATAATTAAGTTCCTCCCAGTTTTCAGCCCTGCAAGCTGTAATTTCTTTGGACCTGATGGGTGATGGAAGTAGTTTACCTGTGCAATAAAATTTTGACAATCCTTTGCCTGTCTCTGGGAGCCTGATATGCACTGGCATCTGAGGCAGTAAAGAAGTTAGAGACTGCTATTGCATAGATGGAAACGCAGGATGTTGAGGCAGTAAAAGTCCTGCAACTCCATCAAATGCTGATGTTGGTTCATACAGTGTCCATAGAACCGATGTGGATGTGATTTAGTCACGGAGGTCACAGATTCCATGACTTTAAAGGACCTCCATGACTTTGTTGGCTTCAACTCTTGCTGAGTGGGGCTGGAGGAGTGTCTCCCTCTCCCCCCCACAGGCAGTCTCTTGTGCTGTATTGAACCCCTGGCTATAATGAACATATAGCTTGGATCCTGAGATGCTCATTATAATGAGGGTGTAAAGTGTTATGCTTCTATGTATATGTACTTAAAACATTGGCTTCAAAATAAATCCACAAAACATGATTTCTCATAAATCAAATAAGCATTACTAAGGAACAGTTGTAAAGAAAAGGTTAGCATTCCATCTTTTTAAGTTTGTCTCCCTTCATCTGCCAGTCTTTTGGCAGCTCCATCGTAGTTCACTACTTAACCATGTGACTTCTTTCATCCTCTGCCATGGTGTCAGCCACTAATGCACTTTCAGATTCTTTGAAAAAAGCTGTCCTGTTGGTGTTATCTTTTAAAGTAAGGCATTTGATCCATGAAAAAGAAAAATCATCCGACATAGCCGCACTTATTCTGAACACATGCTGAGTATCAACATGAGTATAGTTTGTGTAAGAAACTGAGGCTAAGTATGAACTTATAAGAGAAAATGATAAAATACTGGAATAAAAATTACCCTTAGTATTACTTCACTGACTTCAGTTTGCAGAATCATGGTTTTAGGTGAATATTTTGATTATTTGTTTTTAAATTTGTTTCGTAAAGCCTTCATTAATATATGGAAAAGGCTTCCTTATGTAAGGAAATCCATCCCTCTCTCAGCAACTGCTCGTTTCTTGCACTCATATATTTCAGTTTTGTTTTGACAAAATGAGGAGACTGTGGCTGCAGGCTCCTCTCAACGATGGCCAACCAGCTGGCCTTGTCAGTGGGTACTGGTTGGGGAAGGGGCATGATTAGGACAATGATGAGTACCCTGAATGAACATTCTTGGCTGCAGTCTTTGTACAGGAGCAACCCCAGCAGCCCTTGCTGAACTCTAAGCTGTCTTCTAGTGTAAACCCTGGAAGGTGGAGCAATGGAAACACAATCTACACCTCCCAGTGTGAATCACCATTCTGCACCTGAAGGGGGCTTCATTGAGTGGCATAGTGGGGTGAATCTGCCATGTTCTCTCCTGTGCAAATCAGTTTTCAAATAAATTGACTCAGAGAAGAAAAGATTAAGTTTCAGGGCAGATGGTGTTGAATTACTGTGTACATCTTGATATTTAGGTGGGTTATTTGAAGCTATTCAATTAATTTAATGTCTCTCACTAAGTTTTGTAGCAACAGACAAAGTGGCACAGATCACCTGAAATAACACTTAGACTTTGAGAAAACAATACATTGGGGCGAATCTCTGTAGATACCTTGTAGTGAAAGCATTTTTTTATTATTTATATCTTGACTTCTGTGTGTGTGTTGGAGTATGGCATCCTTTTCCCCTCTGACCCTGCCTTCTAAAATAAATTTAAAATGTCATAGTTTATTGCTATGAGACCAGCAAAAGGTCAAAATATAAATTTGGAACTTCTTCCCGTGCACCCCTTACTTTTATAGTGACAAAACTTGAGATAGCCGTGGATTTCAATAACCCAAAGCTGTTTTTTACTTCATTTTGAAAGTCTGAAGATTTTAACAAGTTAATTATTCTGTTTTTAATTTTTGAAACGCTATATTTAATTTTACAATTAAATTCTGTACATTGAGGAAAATCGTGTTTAAAACCAGTTCTGGTCTTGTAAAAATACAGGTGCAAAATTTTTACTATAATTGCTGATACCCCTGTAAAGATAAATTATCTTAAGCCATATGGAAAAGCTTGGGCCTTTGATGTTATATGACATCAAATAACATTTGCCTTTTAATAGTGGGTAGATCTAAGTTTACCACTCGGGTAACTTATATCATCAGGCTTTCAACCGTATCTGTTGTCAAGTAGCATATTGCATACTGCACTGTTGTCTTCCTGTAGAACGTTGCCATTGGACTCTGGTTCTCTTTATAACTTTTAATCAGTCACCAACAGATGGCAGTGTAACCTGACTTTAAAAATGTATGCTTATGAAATTTGACAGGGGAAACATATATTACTAATATACGTTTTACAGTGTTGTAGCCATGTCAATCCCATGATATTAGAGAAACAAGGTGGGCGAGGTAATCTCTTTTTATTGGACCAACTTCTGTTGGTGAGAGAAACAAGCTTTTGAGCCACACAGAGTTCTTCCTCAAATTAAATAAAACCTATTCTGTCTCCATCTTGTCTCTAATGTACACTTAGACATTTTTAATAGAATGTACTGTAAAACCTTTTGATTAATCCTACCCACTAATACATTATGAACTACACTATGTATCTTGGAAAATCAACTATTGTGAATGCATTTGCAAGCCAAGAGTATGGGCTTTAACATCCTTAAAACTAGAGAGTTTTATTTAAAAATAGCGTATGGTTGACTGTTAATAGAGCAAAATCAGTGTCTTGAAGACGGCCAGCTTTCCTAGTGGTTACCAGATAATCAAGATATCTAATGCCGTTAACTTTATTTTATTCTAGGCCCTGACTTTGTTATATGTGATGAAGGGCACATATTAAAAAATGAAGCTTCTGCTCTTTCTAAGGCTATGAATTCTATACGATCCAGGAGGAGGATAATTCTTACAGGAACACCATTGCAGAATAATCTTGTAGAGTGTAAGTAAATGTTTCTATAGCCAGTGCCGAAAACATTTCCTTCAATACATTTCTATCAGTGTAGTAATACATAATTATAAATAGATTTTTTTGATGTACGAGAAAATAATGCGTTCCTTGTGGTACAAGATGACATCTTTATAGCTAATAAAATGTCTTTTCGTTATTTTTTAGTTTACTTTCTGGATAAATGTATTAGAGATGCTTTGGCTATGTGTAAACTGCTTTAGAAATCTGATGCTTGCATACTAAGTCACTGTCTTGGAAGTCTAATTAATTTAGAATGAAATCTCTTTGTAATGCATGAACCTACTGACAGCCATAATTTTGTTTTCAATTGTTACAAAACCTACTATAAATATAATTTTGCTGTACCATTGCTTCCCTGCATATTTAAGTACATATATATGCAGTACAACATTCCAAATAAGTCTTATATCAACATGTCAGATCAACACTTACGCCAAATTCTCAAAAATGATGAGTATCTCTTGAAAATCTAAGTACGTAGGGGCCTAAAAAACTGATGGTAGGTGTTTAACTTTAAAGACCCATTTGGGAAAATTTTGGCCTTTAATTACCTTGCTTAATAGAAGGGAGTTTATGAAAGGTATATGCACACCCATCCTCTGTTGGTGTTAAAAGAAACTCTTCAATATGAACAATTTAATTTTAAAGAACCAGAGTTGATCTTTCTCTTCCAGATCACTGCATGGTTAATTTTATCAAGGAAAATTTGCTGGGCTCAATTAAGGAATTCAGAAATCGTTTTATAAATCCAATCCAGAATGGTCAGTGTGCAGACTCCACCATGGCAGATGTTAGAGTAATGAAGAAGCGAGCCCACATACTGTATGAGATGCTAGCTGGATGTGTTCAGGTATGTAAATAATTTACCACCACATTAATTCAGGTAACTCAATATTATAGTAATTTGCTTTCCTTTGAATTAAAAAATTTTAAGGTCTAGATCCTTTAAATTTGCATCTACAGTTGCTACATCCATAGTCCAGTAATTTCATTATCATTTTGACTTAATGTATAGTTTTCATAATTAGTTTGAATTGTAAATAATTTAGAAATCCCATGTAAATAGAAAATCTTGTAAAAGTTTCACACTCTTCACCAACCCTTTCAAGTATGTTAGGCAGGACTCCTAGAAGTTGAATTAGCTGTTTGCCTGACTTACTGGACTAGTCATTTATATTATAGGGTAGGACAGCAGTTCTTAAATTGTGGTATGTGTACCACTGGTGGTACGCAGGCCACCTCCCTCTGGTACGCATCTGTCTACTGCTAGGTAGCTGGCCAGGAGCTGCTCCAGTGCCAGCCCTGCCCCAAGCAGCACGGCGGCCTGGCCATTTTGACTCCCCTCCCCTTCCCGGACACTCCAGCATTGGCCCCGTTCCCAACCAGCGCAGCAGATGCCCCCCCCTCCCACTGCCACCCCTTCCCACCGCCTCTACAGGTGCTGGCGTTTTATGTTGGTGGTATGCAAAATGATGGAGTTCATGAACTGCTGGGGTAGGATATCAGTACTTCAGTTTTGAAATACTCTGAAATTAAATGTAAAAATCCACCTGCCTTTTACTGTTTCCTAAAAATGTATGGTAAGATGGTGGTCCATGGAGAACTGGCTGACTATTGGAAGCTAGCTGTCCTGTTTCTATTTGGGAGAATCAAAATAAATGGAAGAGGGGAAGGGGACAAAGACTGATTAACTTTTTCAAAAAGGACAAAACCCCTGTTGCCCAGAAGACAGCTAAAAATACATAAATGCTTTCCCAATTTTTTCATGTTTAGGCAGTTGCTGTAGTTGCCACATCCAGTGATCATGGAAAGGCATAATGGTGAGCCATATGGTCATATATAGGGAAGAGGGCTGGCTGGTCCATAAGGCAGTGTCTCATTTAAAAAAAAATATGGACCACATTGGAACTGGTTTTGGTAACTCTTGCACCAGTCCATCTGAAAATCGAAAGCCACTGGAAGGAACACAGTAGCAAGAGGGGCCTTAGCCAGCTGGAGCTAAATATACAGTAGTGCAGTACTAGAAAACAAGCCATTCCCACTGAACTGTCCTGCACATATCAGAAAAAAGGAAGGCAACAACTATGAAAATCCTAATTAATACACACATAATATAATATTTAAGCATTATTAGATGTCTTAAGCCAGTCCCTGAGTCCAACAAACTTCTGCTTTGCCACAAAGGGAGTATCCCTTTAACAAACTGTGGGGGGATTTGTCAGCTTCCAAACTGTCCACATCCTCCATTGTGAGGCTGAGGAGACAAATGGAGAGAAGCAGTGATTGTAGGCAAGAGAATGAGGGAAGAGATTAGAAATAGCACTGCCAAACAATCATTCAGAAATCATGAATCACACCCACTCCCCAAAATCATGAGTGGCTTCATGTGGGGTCACAATCAGTGTCCATGATACAAACACTGGCATCTGGGGCTCATTTACCCAGACTTTCACAAGGGTAACTGATGAAGAGAAGCAGTCACTGGAAACAACAATTGAAATTTGCATTTGACACAGCAGATACCTAAAATGGGTGCACAGAGGAGATGTGTGTAGTGTGCAATCAGATGTACTAGATAAAATGGTCCTGTGCACATTGTGCTGGTATAATTGACTTTCATTGTGCATTCTATTCTTTTCTGTATGTTGGAAAACATCCTAGAGGTGACTTGTGTGATAAATTTTGTATTTTTAAGGTGCCAAAGGTTTTTAAGTTCTCAGAGTAATAATCTTCTTGTTTTATACCCACTTATCTATTTGACTGATGTCCTTTTGTAAAATTTCAGAGGAAAGATTACACAGCACTAACAAAGTTCCTGCCACCAAAATATGAGTATGTTCTAGCAGTTAGAATGACACCTATTCAGTGTAAGCTCTATCAGTACTACTTGGATCACTTGACAGGTAGGTAACTAAAGAACTCTTGAGTAAAGTGATTAATGATCATTGATCAGTTTTTTGCTGTGTTTTCATAACGCTCTACAAGTGATCCCTTCAGTTTGCTGTAGGAGTCCACTTTGGCACTGAAACTTGAACTTGCAAAATATTTGGTTACATATAGCTAAATATTTACTGAAGAATACTGAATACTTACATTTCTCATTTGTGGTTCATTACTCCTTTCTCTTCCTCCCCAAAATGTAATTTAACTAATTCATACATTATGTGGATTAATCGTGGTTACGCTTTAAGCGAACAAGTTATTTCAAAGGGACTTTGGGTTGTTACATGAGTCTTTTGCATCCGGAGACTCACATTTGTTTCAAGAGAAAATTAGTTGATCTCCTCCTAGGAGTTGGTCTGGTTTGTCTCCAACACTGTCCCAGTTACCACGAGGATTGGCATGGAGGCAACTCAGAACTGAGGTGCAATGATGCAAGTGTATTTCAGAATCTTTCACTGTGCCTTCATTCCAAGGACAGTACTTGTTAATCTGTCATGTTATTCATATGCAAGTGTAATATGGAGTTGCCTTCTATGTCTCATTCCGCATCCCACTAATCTGGCCTATAATTTAGTCTGTTCTGTGTATGTGTATGTGTGTATATGTATATATATATATATATATATATATGTATATTGCACTGAAGAAAAATATATTTGTATTCTGTTTGTTTCTACAACATTCCAAATCCATGTGCTCCAAAGTTAAGTGTGCTTAAAAATAAGTCAACTGTAAGTTTCATTGAGACAACTCAATAGGTGAAAAGACTTTGCTTTCTCACAACTATATTCTATCAAAGCAATGGAAGTAGTTTTGCGAGTTCTTTAAAAGCTTTGCTGACTTCTTTTACATGTTTGTTTGCTGAATTTTTTAGGCTTCCTGGTATAAATTGTGTTTTACCTTACTGTATTACAAACAACATACCCTTAAGGATGCATATCTCATGGGACACAGATTGATAGAAGAATTAACCCAGTGTAACTGTATTAGAGTTATTAATTTGTTCTCATTCTGTACTGCCACTGAAGAATTCCTCATTTATTTGTTGGACAGCAGTTCCAACTAAGTAAATATCTTTTTATTTATATTAGTTAAGTATCTGAAAATAAATCCTACTTCTGAGGGTGAAGGTCCATAGGAAGACATATCTTTTTACCTATAAATATAAATAAAAGTAAAAAGTTCTATGTTTTATTGAACATCTTTAGTAGAAGTACTTTCAGATGGTGGTACAAGTTGCCACTAGAACATAAAATCTTAAAAAGATAGTTTCTACTCCAGACAATGAAAATAGTTCTTCTACTTTTCACTAATATAGAAAATAATGTAAAACATCTGTAGTAATTTTGTTAATTGCATGACTGATTTTAGAGGAGGTTGTCTGTCCTGTTTCCGTAACATAGAACATTTCAAGTGCTGTCCCTGTGCATGCGTCACTTCAGGTGTCAGTGCGTCCTGGCTCCATCAATTGGAGGTTTTTTGGAGCAGTGCCTGTCCAGGTTGTACATGTGCAGTGGCTGTCTCAGGGCACCATAGACACCTCAAATGCTGTGTGTGCGATCCAACCCCCTCAATTCCTTCTCAACTATCGCCAGCCTGAGATGGTGCTCTGCAGCGCTGTCGCTGACAGAACCAGAAAAACACTTTTATTAGTTAGAGAAATACTCTACCAATAGCAGTTTAGTCAGAATAAATTAGTTTTAGAGTAGCTTAATAAGTCTTAGATAGTTTAAAAATATATATGTATTTTTTCCCTTTGGTTTTCCCTTCTTCAAAGGAGAAACTATTCAACAATGCATGGTTCCCCAGGTTTTAAAAGATGTGGATCCTGTCAAGACACAGTCCCCATCTCAGACGGACACTTTTTGTATCAGGTGCCTTGGGGAAGGACATGTTGCACAAAAGTGCATACACTGTATGAACTTCATGGTGAGAGCTGGGCAAGACTGAGATCTCCACCTCAAGTTGCATATTGATGGAAAAAATCCTTCAAACCTATATCCGAACTGCACCACTCCTCCCCCATCAGACGGGAATCAACACCTACACACAGTCGAGATCCCAAGTTGACAGAATGATAAAATAATGGTTCAAACAACAATGGATGTACCCTCAAATGTCTTTTCCTATGCAATGGCCTTTATGGGACTATGGGCTGCTTATAGGGCCCAACATAGCTGTCCTATAATGCCACCCCATGGTGAATTAAAATCATCGCTATCATCACCCAGGCCTAAACTATCCGTAGCACAGAAAGACCCAATAAAGGAAACATGAAGGGACACAGCAAGATATCACACCACGGTACAGTTTTTAGTCACCTGACAAGGCCATAATGCCACTGCCTTCTACTACAGCAGATGATTTCAGGCAGTTCAAAGAGCTTTATAAAAGGATGGTATAAAGCCAAGAGATATCCTTGGAAGATGTTTCAGAGAACCAACACAAGTGCCTCCAAATATTTCAGATGTTGTCCACCACAAAGACAGCATTGCCCATAAACGATCCATTAATGGAACCCACAGAGTTCATGTGGCAAACACCAGCTACTGCTCTGCCAACCTGCAAAAAGGAGGATAGAAAATACTATGTCCCTGCTTAGGGCATAGAATTATTATTTACCCACCCACCTCCAAACTCCTTGGTAGGCAACGCTGCAAACCAAAGAAACAGACAGTACAAATCCACACTGCAGCATAAAGAATGCGTCTGAACTTAGAACTTTTGTAGCAACTCTTCAAAATCCATGAGAGCCATCCCAGCTACCACAATTGTTTGACTCTTACTTAGGAACATAAATGAATAATTATCACATGAAGTTAACTATAGAGTAACTCTTTATGATGTAACAAAAAGCAGCGTGGCTAGCATACTTTCTTTTTCCTTATGCCTTCATTTTACTACAGTCTTCTATAGCTTATTTACTGAAGTTCTTGAATAAGCTTTTGAGCCTAGTTCACCCAGATGCATTTATTTTTGTGATTCAGAAAATGTATGATTTTTCCAATTATTTTATTTAAACAGAGTTCACTGTACAGATAAATCTGAAATTAGTCAGTTTCAAGAATGTCACATTGACAGTGTTCCTTTGTCAGCCCTTCAGACCGGGGGTGCCCAACTTTATTATACAGGAGGACCACATAAACCTAAGCACGATCTTGTGTGGGACAACAGATTGTTTCATATGTAATTAGATAGAAACAACCTATGTACAGTATTGTCTTTATAAACAAACAAAGAACTCAGTGCATAAAATGTCCTATCAGCATTAGAGAAAACAGAAAAAAAAAAAAAAAAAAGGTAAAGAACACATAAAAGGATGTAAACATGCTGACAAAATGTTAATCAATCTGCCATTAATATATTTTGCTGAAGCAGGCCATGAGCCTTATGAAATACTCTGGTGGGCCTCAGGTTGGATATTAAAATACATTGTGTATATATAAAATATAATATATATTTATATAAATAAAATAATTTTTTAAAAATCCAGTCATTCACCACAAATGCTGTTCACTTTTTTCAGCCAATTCAGATTGGTCAGTGAAAATAAACAAGGTATTTACAACTTGCTGTTTTACATTAGCACAGCAATACAGTTTTAAAGTTAGAAAATGTGCAAGGAAATAGTTAAAACAATGAACTGCATTAAAACAATGAACTGCATTAACTGAAACTTTAAAAAATACATTTATATTGATCTTAGGTTTTATAAAGAATTGCTTTTACAAACTTGAACTCACATTGAGGAGAGAATGCATTCCTTTGTTAAGATGTTATCACACATATTATCAAGAAGGAGATGGAAATCTAATTTTGATCATTTTAACTAGAAAAAATTCCTGTAACTTGGAAATTTGACTTCTTTAAAAGATAAGTAACAATGTGAGATGTGCACCTGGAGAGAACACTCTATACTAAACAAATTTGTTGTTCAAAGGGGGAACAGTATGTAGCAAACTTGCTTCAAGCTTTCATTCTAAAAATCTGAAATTTATTGTCAGGTGTAGGTAGTAGCAGTGAAGGTGGAAGAGGCAAGGCTGGAGCTAAGCTATTCCAGGACTTCCAGATGTTAAGCAGAATCTGGACTCACCCTTGGTGTTTGCAGCTGGACTATATTAGCAAAGAAAATAAGGTAAATCAGATATATCAAAATATATCT
Organism: Mesoclemmys tuberculata; assembly: GCA_007922155.1. NCBI lineage: Eukaryota > Metazoa > Chordata > Testudines > Chelidae > Mesoclemmys > Mesoclemmys tuberculata. The sequence continues at coordinate 17,884,225 of ML675622.1, forward strand.
GCCCCTATTGAAAACTGTCCAAATAAGACATGCCAAATGCTAGGTAGAGTTTCGGCAAATTAATGGAAATTTCTGTTGCTGTGGGGCACAGTGATTTTGTTGGCTGTTTCACTTATGGCCAGTATTTCTTTTCTGGAAATGTTGTCACTATTAAAACGTTTTGAAATGTTGATCTTTCACTGAGCTCAGCATTTGTTTAAATGAAGAATAAGCAGATGTTAAAGTGTTTAATAGAGACTTCAGTCTAGATGATGGTACTTAATAAAATCCATCTTTTAAGAACATCTATTTTGTTTTTCAGGGCTACTTTGATGAAGACAGTTTGGATGAGTTCATAGCTTCAGATTCTGATGAGACTTCAATGAGTTTAAGCTCTGATGATTATGCTAAGTAAATGGAGATTTTCTGTGTGAAGCATACATGATTAACTTAGATTGTTAGATTTCTTTCTTTTTTATTTAAGTGACAATCTAAATGTTACAAAAATGTAAGCAATATTGGGGAGGGAGGTTGTTTTTTTACTGTTACAGCTATTAAATCTCTCACCTGCAGATTTTTAAATAGTGAACATACAATGTTTTTTTTCTAGGAAAAAAAAATCCAAGGGGAAAAAAGCAAAAGAGAGTAGTGGAAGTGATAACGATGTTGAAGTGATTAAAGTCTGGAATTCAAGATCTCGTGGGGGTGGAGAAGGAAACACAGAGGAACTTGCAAACAATCCTCCATCGGCTGCAAAGTCAGAAGAAAGTGAGTGTAATGCATAAATAAACCTGGATATGATGCTGCATTTAAAAAAAAGGTGATCTTGACAAGGCTATGGGGGAATTAATGCAATCCATGCTTATACTATGCCTGGTTACAACTGGTGAGTCCTCAGTTCAGTAAAGCCATTCCCCCTCTTCCAATTCCCCTCCCACCAAAACAAAACCTAATGTAGATTGTCAGCAATCCCTCAATAGGCAAGGATGATCTCTTTCACAGATGTTTATTTTAGATAGGTTCTTTGGTGACTTTAAGGAGTCCAATCCTTGATCTGCAAACTCATTGGAAGGCGGGGTGGGCTACCATTGGTGCATGGCAATTGTCTGTCCTTTCTTTTCTGGTGTTTTTCTACAAGTAGATATATTTTTAATGATATGCCTTTTGGAAAATAAAGAGGTAATCAATCTAAGGCTGATTTTGTGTTGCGACAGAGCAGCTAACATATCAGTTTTTCTTTTCTTTTTGAGCAAAATACCTGTAAGCTTGCTTCAGGTGACACAATCCAACTGCTTCATTCATTCTTGTAAAACTCGAGGTTAATTCAGAGTACAATTCAGAGGTGATCAGCGCTGCTGCATGATAAAGAAACGTGTTACTTTTCATTTCCTAAATGGGTCATGTGAGGAAATCTGGACAGAAAGATTAGAAACAACAATATTCTACATCATTCATTGGTGAATCTGGACTTTGATTTGGATATTGAGCTAGCAGGTGGCTGTTTTGAGATTGTTCAATCTGCATAGGTCTGTAAATTTCACTTTCAAACAGTATGTTTTTAATCATGTCTTCTGTTTCTGCTGAATGATAGGAATCGTTTGTAAGTGAATCTTTGGCAGTGTGTTGTTTTATGGGCTTAATAACCTTTCCTAGATAAATTACTCTTATGACAAGGAAGATGAATTCATAATTTTAAATATGTAAATGTACCTTTTTATCAGAACTGTTCATAAGAACATACATTTGAAAAAGGATGGTGGTCCTTTTATATATAGATAATATATATTGGAATATATTACCAAGAATCAAGTTTACAATAATAAAAAGGAGAGAGTCTGTCATACCATTTCTTACTAATCACAAATCACCCCATTTTAGTGGGTAATACTAAGAGGTTATACCATCCATTACTTCATCTAATTTCATATACATAGTTTTAAAATGGATGTGTAGCACAGTGTGAGTTGAGAAGTGTAGTGTAAGTTTGGGGAGGGCTTACCCTGTTTTCATCTTGCTTCAGATATAAAAGGTCCACTTGCCCTGTAGACTGATGTGAGTATATCTCCTGTGCTCAAGTCCTGGGATGAGGTTAAGATGTGACTAGATGTGGTATGTAGGTTTGTCCCATCACACATACAAGCATCATTTTGAACTAAGTGGCTCTTTCATTCTGGCATTTGAGTCATCTAGGTTTATTGGTGGGTCTTGGATGGTGACTCAAGTCTTGTCCGAGAGGATGGGGCTCAGTAATTGAAGGGATGAAGACTGTCTTCCTCCCCATCTCCATTTCTTCCCAAACAGGATCTTGCTGATTAGTTCCAAGAAAAAGTTGCCAAAATGCAATGTGACCTTCCCCCTCTGCTAAGCTTGCCTTCCCTTCTCTCCCTACGGTTTTCTCCTCCCCTCTCAAAGACAGACGTTTCTCATCTGCTGTCCTCTAATTCCCCAGTGACCCCATACCCTGCCATCTCCTGCTCCCTACCCACATTCTCATCCATTCCCTTACTCTTCTCTTGTACTCTCACTCTTCTGGTGTTTTCTCCTCGCAATAGAAGCATACTTTAGTTTCTCTTGTCTTAAAAAACAAAACCCCTTTGACCCACTCGCCTTTCCAACTACAGCTCTATCTCCCTTCTTCCTTTCATCTCTGAGTTCTTGAACGTGCTATCAGCAGTCGGTCTCTGAAGTTCTTCTCCAATCCGCCTTCTGCCTCTTCCACTTCACTGAAACCACTCTCACCAAAGTTTCTAATGAACTTTTTTTAGCCAAAGCTCTAAACTAATATTCCATCCGTATCCTTGAACTGTCTGCTGCCTTTGACACTACTGACCATGTTCTTCTTGAACTCTGACCTTCCCTCAGCTTCCATGACTCTGTCCTTTCATGGTTTTTTCCCTTCTCTGATTGCTCGTTCAGCGTGTTCTTTGGAGGATCCTCCTCACCCCCGGCCCCTGCCAAATTTTCTGCAGTGTTCTGTGCAGTCTCATCCAGAAACACACATTGAACAATCACCTCTGTGCTGACAACTCACAGGTCTACCTCTAGTCCAATCTGCCTCCTTCTGTCCAAACTAAAATACCGACCTGTCTCTGACATCTCATGGATGTCTAATCATCAGCTTAAGCTCAACATAGCTTAAAACAGAGCTCTTAATCAGCCCCTTCACCCCCACAAACTTTTCTCATTCACTTCCGCTTCAGTTCCAGTTCTTTCTAGTTCCTCGCATCCAAGCTGTATCTAAATCTTGCACATTCTTTCTGCATAACAACTCTTAAGATATGGCCTTTCTATCCACCCACACAATTAAACTCTCATCAAGGCTATCCTCATCTTGCATCTTGATTTCTACAATGCCCTCTTCTCTGGCCTTGGTAAATGTAATTCAAAATGCAGTTGTAAACATCCTTTTCCTTGCCCATCACTTTGCAGCAAATGTAAGCTACTTGTCTTCACTTTCAAGGCTCTTCAAAACCTATCCTCACCCTACCTGTCCTTACTTATTCACTGTTGAGATGCCCTCCAGCCTCCATCACTCACTTGTTATGTTTTCAAACTAGGACTTTTGTACATTCTCCCATACTGTCTCTCATATTTGGGAGGACTTCCCCATAAACGTCGTCAACACCCACTGCATCATACTCCTTCAAAACCCTCATTCAACTCTCCTTTGCTGTGGGTACAAAATGCTTAATGATAGCTAGGTTGTTGCTGTGTTGAAACCACTGCCTGGCATGCTAACGAATATTGTTTCATTTGTTTCCTTGTATTCCTGTTTATCTGTTCCTCAGTTGTCTTATACTTTGATTGTAAGCTGTTTGGGGCAGGGGCCATCCTTACAATTCCTCCTTCATCATACTCAAACTGTCACCTCCTGCAATTTGAAGTTATAGACCACTTTTTCTCCCACTAGGCCATGGACCTATTTCCACGATTTTCCTGTGGAGGCTGAAACTCATTTGTTTGACCTTGTTGTGGCTGGAGAGTAGGAGTGTGTGCGCGTGTGTATATATTTGGGGGACAGGCACTCTTTTTCAGTGATCTGGTAGGACATTGATTGTCTAATATTCATATAGCAGCAGTACAACTAAATATTGTTTGATACAGCCTTTCTAAAGAGGAAAATTATAGGTGAGACATGCAGTCTGCATCATTTACATGCTGTCTTGTGTTTAGATACTGACTCCAAAGAACATCACTAACATGACTTAAACACAGTCACAACAGCCTACATTAGGGACAGAATTCAGCATATATTTGAAAGTACTCTTAAAAATCTGTGAATAGAAATTTTCAAATGAGAGTTCTTTTCCTCTGCACCAAAGGAGGTATTTGCTGAAATGTTGAGGATGACTATTCTCTCATGATGACGTTTCCTTTCAGCTAGTTTGCTTTATGTGGTCTTAAAAGTTGAATGTTTTGAATTAGTAGTAAGATAATAGGAGAAAAATATTCCATATAAGTAAATACTGCAGTAAGATCAAAGTTTTTAAGTGAAAGATTTGTATTGTAATTCTAATAAATCAATGTATATCAAACTAATGTGAAGGTGATTAAAGGCAGAAACATACAACACCTAAAGGAATTTAGGTAACATAAATAAAGTCAACTCCTGATTCTGTCTACATTTCAGCATCAAATTATGAGGTTGCAAGTAAACGTTCATCTATGTTTGAATTTAACAGTGTGTTTCACAATAGCTAAAGAGAATACAGATACCCTGGAAAGAGAGTTTGCCATGTTTCAGATAGTTCACGACTAGGTGGTGTTGAATGGCAAATCTAGAGCTAAGTATATGTTGCTTGTTGTGTTGGGTATGCAGTTACTTTGGCACAGAAATACAGCAAGATACAGAATTTCCTAATTCTCTCTAGCTTGTCAGATTTACCAGTTTTAATCATTTACATTTTTAGGAAGAGTGTCTCAGATGTAAAGTCTCATTATTATTTGCTTGACGTTTGACTGATGTCAACTATTAGCGTATAGAAGTGGCAAGTTAACAAAAAGTTTTATGTAAATAGCAGATTAGACAATTATTTATGATCTCAAGTCAATAACATTATACAGACTTCAATTAGAAAGATATATACATTCCAAAACCAAATGTAAACTCTTTGGGGCAGAGACTCTGTGTACTTGTATGGTGCCTAGACAAAGGATCTTTTTGATGAAAGCCTCTGAGTATTTTGACAGTATGAATTTTTAATAATCGTATGAAAATGGTCTCTTCCTTTGCTTGTTTGTTAAGCAATGAAATATTAGAATCCTTTTTCTAGAACTGTTTTAAAAATGTTTTTCACTTAATGTTAACTCTTGCAAAAGAAATATATCCAAAAATATAGTTTCGGTATTCCTTCCTGTATATTGTGCCTTTTGCAAAAGTCTCATAATTGAGATAATTTTAAACTACCTCCTCCACCACCCCCGGTCCCAAATGCTAGAAAATGTATTGTTGGGAACAATCCTGCACAGTCCTGATTGGATGAACTAGATAACCACAAAGAAAGTGTGCTTTCTAAGGGTTGTAGATATTTGCTTGGGATTTAGGGTCAGTACTTTAAAAGCAGTTATATCATTCTTGTAAAATCTGTGGTTGAGTTTTAGGAAGCAAATATTAATTGTGGGTGAAGGAATTGAATACTACTTTAGGGAAATGACAGGTGACAGGGCTATGTGTTAAAACATTATGTAACAGAAAAAATATGTAGCCCCTAGTGACCATCTGAGGAGTTAAAGCAATAACAGACTAGTCTCTTTTAATTATTTTTTAAGTCTGTACCACTGATTGGCCAAACCTTTGGTTGACGGGCTCAGTCTTCTATATCTTAACGGTTTTTAAACATTTGCATTTTAGGCTAAAATCTTATGCCTTCATTTTAAGGAGGTTTATTTTTTAGCTTAATAGAATTTTTGTTTTACAGATAAAGCCACATCCTCTTCCAACCCAGGCAGCCCAGCTCCAGATTGGTACAAAGATTTTGTCACTGATGCAGACGCTGAAGTGTTGGAACATTCTGGGAAAATGGTGCTTCTCTTTGAAATTCTTCGCATGGCGGAGGAGCTTGGGGACAAAGTGTAAGTCATGTTAAAGTATAGAAAAATTTGTGGAAATTTTTTAAAATTATTTAAATGTTATTCTGACTTAGCATTCTTTATTGTCCACCCTGTTTTAATGCTTATTTTGAGCTCAGAGCTGTAATTCAATTTGCATTGGAGATGTGTGTATTTAGTTAATTTTTATCAGAAGAGCTTTCCATGCCTGTATTGTACTCCATCAAAGACATTCACTCTTTTTAAGAAGGCTGTTTGTTTTAAAGATCATGTTCATGATGAAGGAAGAGAAGTAAAGCAAAATACAATAATTAAATGCATTCAGTGCATTTTAGTGGAAAATTTTGTATATTTCCATATTTCTCTTTTCAGTCTAGTTTTTAGCCAGTCTCTAATATCACTGGATTTGATAGAAGATTTTCTGGAACTGGCAAGCAGGGACAAAACTGATGAAGATAAACCAATTATTTATAAAGGTTAGTAGAGCATTCTATGTTTTCCAAAACCTTTGACAGTGGAGAGAATTTCTTAATGTCATTTCCAGCTATAGATAGTATGGGTATGAATTTTAATCGAGTCCAGGGTACATTGAGTTCTTCGCTTAACTGACCTATTGCCAGTTACTCTAGTTTTCTTGTCTGTCACTGGGGATGTTCTCTGTGGAAAACCCAACATTTGACACATTGTGGTCCAAATTCCTTTTTAAAGAGAAAGTGAAACACTTGAGTCTATCTCAAGATGTTTGATGACTGTAACATTCTTTTAAACAATCAATTTGGGTAAAATGGAACTTACTAATATAAGTAAGTAGATGTTTAGCTAGGTTTTTTCTTTTTGGGACAACACGTATAATTTTGTGTAGCATCTGTAATATTTCCACGTCAAAATTGTTCTGCAAAGTTAATTTGGTGATGGAGGCAGCTGCAAAAGGAAGTATTCTTTTTTGCCTATGCAAGTCATTAAGAAAATTAGTTATTAAACTGCTTAGTGTATTTGTTCTTGAGTATGCTAATTCTGTAGTTTGAAAGGTATGGTCTTGTGGACTGAATATGGGCCCAGGAACCAGGAAGTCTTGCATATTAATCCCACATTTGGCACAGTCTCACTAGGTGGCCTTTGGCAAGTCACTTAACCTGTCTTTCTGTACTTCATCTATAAAAAGGAGATGATGATAATATCTACCTGATATGAGTGTTATGAGAATCAAACTGAAACACACACATTAATCAGACTGTAAAATATAATAGGTAAATATTATTAGGTTCAGATGTTTGTTCTGTTCTAAAACCTGTGGTCAGCTTTGCATAACACCAAAAAAGTACATTTGCAGGTGACATTGCTCAGGCTTGGTTTCAGATATGTGCCTCGTTTTTTAAATGTGTTTAACGTGTTAAGGAGAATTTGTTTTATCTAAGAATTTTTTCAGAATTTTAATGCTTTTGTATTTGATTATCTCAAAAATGGCTTCTTTTTAAATCTTCCAATTTGACACATTTATACTCTTGAATAAGGGCTGTGTGCTTTGTCTTGCTGGAAAAATACTTGTTTTTGGAATAAAGGTTCTGGATATTTGAAGAGAGCATTCTGAGTGGATACAATAGATTACTTTCTTAAATTTTGCGAATACAAACCAGAATGCGGTGCTCTAAATCTTTCCATCTTAATCATTTAAGATGGTCCAGATGCAGTAGTCCATTATACAGATGGTTTACTAATCCTCTAAAGAGTATGAATCTAAAGAGACTGAACACTGCTTATCACCTTTTCCTTGTGACAGTAATGCTGATGTTTCCCTTGCATTTCAACTTGCCACCTGCACATCAGACTTCAAAATTGTAAAGCAATTACTTTTTTTTTTTTTTTAAAGCTTTGTTTGCTCTAGATGGAAGCTTTGTTCGCTCTAGCTAACTCACTCTGAGATCAGAAGAGCTGCTACTCTTTCCCACCATCCCCAAATATGGGATGGCTCTTGGTCTCCTTTGCATGCTGTCTACCCCGCCTGCTCCAGATCTATTGCTACTGATTTCAGAGATGCTATATTTCATGTATTTATTGTATTATAATCAGATGGGGGATGACTTTCTTTTAGTAACAGGGACAGGAATATTTAGTCCGAGGCCATACAAAATTAAAACAATTTTTACAAATGGAAAAACACTGAATCTGACCCTCCTAGAGTTAGTAAAGGAAATGACACTGGCTGTGCTGAAAAATATAAAGTTTTGAGATTTTAATCACAAACACATTCCTAAAACCATTGCAATAGGCTGTTTCATGGTCTCACACATAGGCTGAGATATATTGTATTAGATCATATTTTCTTAGTAATGTGTCAGTAATGTGTGAACTTGTCTCTAACCATAGATGTACATGTGTCCTGTAACATTTTGTTTTACACCATCTATGTAATCTTGCAGCGAAAGACCTTCTCACTATTTTTTATATGAATTCAAGTCTGTTTGATCTAAAGTCCCTCGTTAAAGTAATTGGAGATTGAAGAAGCTGCTTCACCTGAACATTCCTTAACAGATTTTTTTTTGGCAGAATGGTATTGGGCAATTAAATACCAAGTGATAGGGACTTAGACGTATCAATATCATAGTTCACTAGCTAGAGATAGATAGATCTCCAGCTGTTGTCTTTTTATATATTTATTTTATTGCTCACTGCTACTGTATTACCTGTAGCTCCATTATCTACATAGCAAACATCTAAAGGATAAATCCTACGTTTTGTTTCAGAACATTTGTCATCTCTGAACTTTGAGCTGTCTATCTTTATAACCTGTTCATATCACCTTTACTTTTTCCAGTTTGTGGTGGTTCTGTTGACATACAATCAGGTTATCAATTCCATTTAAGATTCAGTACATAAAGAGATCTCTGACATGACTTAGCATGTAGTTTCTCATAATTCATTGTCACTCAGCAATGCTACTTCCTACAAGAGCTTCTCTGATTTTAATCGATGGCACAGTGGGGTTCATTTTGTGTAAATAAACCTTGACCTCCAGAGAAAATGAAAGGTTAGTTCTGAAAGGGAAGAAAAAAATTTGCTTCTATCAGCTGTAATTTTTTTACATTTGGCAAGAAGTAGCCATAACTCACAGGCTAATTAAACTCAAGCAGCTGTTCTAAATTTCAGTTCCAAAATGATTAGACCTTGACTTTTTGAAATCCCCTTTCAAGCATTTACCTAAGGGGTGCAATTTGTATGGGAGAAACTGCAGCCTAGAGTAATTGGAAACATACAGACTACAAAAATCAATTAGAAAATTAGGGTTACTGGCATAATGCCTAAAGGTTAAATGTAGTTACTTTTTACAATTAACTTTTGCACTGAGGTTAAACAAGAAACTCCACTGATTTTGTTGCAAACCTTCTCAGACCTCTAGAAATTTGATATGGCAAAGGGGGCTGGGAAAGATGTGAATCTTAGAAGAGCTAATTAAAAGTTATTGAAAATATTGCAATTAAAGTTTGACCTCAGTGTATAAATCTTAATTGTGTCCATGTCTCTCTAGATTGCAAGCCGTGTAAAGCTGGTTGTGGAGTTTCACTTAGTTCAAGTTTTTTAAATTGAGTCTTTTCCTTGGGAAGAAGACAATATTCCTGATCAATATGGGGTTGGATCCTATTAATAAAATTAATTTTATTCTATTCTTGGGTCACTCTAATTCTGCACTTCTTATTTTTGTCAAGGCTACCTGTGGATTAGGGGAGAATCACAAGAGATAGGAAAAATTGGAGTAAAACTTTGGATACTTATTGTCGCAAATTATGATTACTTCTGTAAATTTACTGTGGATTGTATTTCATAATTCAGGTGACACTGCATGATTTTCACAGCTCACTTGAGACAAGCAGCAGTGGCCTACCAGCATGTTACCCGGTCATGGGTTCTTCATTATTTGTTCACATGTACTTTTGAGGCATGGACATCATAGAAATCAAGTTTCTCGGAAGTAAAAGACTTTGATTGTTATAGAACAGCTGGTTCATGTCAGGTTGCGTTTTTCCTCCCTTAACTTTTAGTCTCAATCTGGCCATGAATGATTAGTATTTAATTTATTGTGCTGCTAATATTTTCATATTGTGCTGGTGTCATTTAATCCCCTTACCTTTAAATTTATAGGTGAAGGAAAATGGTTCAGAAATATTGACTACTATCGTTTAGATGGTTCAACTACAGCTCAGTCAAGGAAGAAATGGGCTGAAGAATTTAATGATGAAACTAATGTGAGGTAAGATCATTTTACGTGTAACTTTTTATTTCCTGCCTCTTTTCTTCCTATGTCTGTTTTCTAATTTATAACTAACTTATCAATCCTTTTTAAGATAGTGCAGATACCAAAGTATCCTCCCAGTATTAAAATGGTGTTTTAAAAGATATTTTGCATATGTTTTGTACCTGTAACTGTTGCCCCCCTTCTTCTGTATTGTGCGTGTGTAAGTAAAATTCAATAGGTGGTACGTACAGCAATGTCTATAGTTAAGCTGCTCAGCACTTTCTGTTATGAGATCCTGTTTTCAATTGCTTATAACTTTGCTGAATTTAAATAGTTTAAATTGAAATTTTCTATGCCGGGGTCTGCCTCTGGTTATGGGCACATCATGTAAACTAAAACTTTCACAGATGGCCCCTGTGTTCCTCCATTTTTTAGACACCTGGAGTTTGATTTGCAGCACTGCTGAGCACTCAGAGTTGCAACTGAGGTGAATGGGAACTCTTCTCTGAACATATAAAGTACTATAATAGGCTCTAGGTATCTCAAATTGGGCACCCAGAATTAGTTGCCAGTTTTGCATTTAGGGTATGTCTACACTGCAGGCTGAAGTCGATTTACTTTAAATCAACTTTGACCTGGAGAATTTTGGAAGTCACAGGAGTATGTTCACACCACGCTCCTTGCGCCGAACTCTTGCCTCCCCACTCGCCACCCTTGGGTCGACATTCAAAGCAGTGCACTGTGGGTAGCTATCCCACAATGCAACTAGCCGTAGATGCTTTTGGGAAGCTTGTCATCCTCCATGATGCAACATGCTTCCTCCCCTTCCCTTCTTGTCCCAAACAAACCATAAACGTTTTTTCACACCATTTTTTTTTTGCTGCATACACATCGTTGCTGGAGAGACTTGGAGCCTGCTTAGCTCTGCACTGTCGTGAGCATCACAAATACCACACAGCTTATCCTGCAGTATTTTCAAAGGCGAGAGAGGAGCTGCAGCACAGAAATTGCGATGTTACTGAGGCTGCCCTGCTACAAGCCAAAGAGTGGAACAATTCCCGTTTGCTGCAGGCTGTTTCACGTCATCTTCAGTCCGTAGAGTGCCAATTCTGATCCTGGGAAACAAGCACAGGTTGATGAGATCGCATCTTTATGAAGGTGTGGGGTGATGAGTAGTGGTTGCAGAACTTTTGTATGTGAAAGCCCACTTTCTTTGAATTTTGCATGGAGCTGTCCCCAACCCTGAATATGTGAGTACTCCCTTGAGACCAGCTCTGACAGTAGTGAAGTGAGTGGCCATTGTTCTGTGGAAGCTGGCAACCCCAGACTGCTACTGGTCAATTGGGAATCAATTTGGAGTCAGTAAATCCGCTGTTGGAACTATCAATAGGCTTCTGCTAAGAAGGGTAGTGACTTTGGGAAACGTGCAGGACATAGTGGACAGGTTTGCTGCAGTGGGTTCCCATACTGGGTGGGGTGCAGGGGGGCAATAGATGGCACACACATCCCTATTCTAGCACCTAACCACTTTGCCACAAAGTACATAAACCAGAAGGGATACTTCTCGATGGTGTTGCAGGCCTTTGTAGATCACAGGGGATGTTTCACTGACATCAGTGTGGGGTGGTCTGGAAAGGTACATGATGCATGCATCTGTAGGAATTCAGGTCTGTTCTTAAAAATAAACATTGGGGATGTGGAAATGCCAGTAGTGATCCTGGAGGATCCTGCCTATCCCTTGCTTCCTTGGCTAATGAAGCCCTACACTGAGCACCTGGACAGTGAGAAGGAGCTTTTCAATAACAGCATCAGCAAGTGCAGAATGGTGGTGGACTGTGCATTTGGCTGTTTAAAAGTCAGATGGAGATGTCTGCTTACCAGGCTTGACATCAGTAAAAAGAACATACCATCAGTTATCTCTGCGTGCTGTGTGCTCCATAATTTCTGTGAAACCAAGGGGGGGAAGTTCGCCCTCGTTGGGCTATGGAGGCTGATAGGCTGGCTGCAAATTTTGAGCAGCCAGATTCAGTGCTATGCTCAAAGCCATCCATGGAGCCCTACAGCTTCAGGAAGCATTGAAAAACAAGTCTTACAATGAGCTGCAGTAATGTATGTCTGTGCTGTGCCTTTATTTCCCATCCCCCACCATCGCTTCAGTGGCCCCCTCCCATTTTCTCCCCACCCAAACTATGTATGAATAAAGACAGATGTTTTTTAATGCTACAAAGTTTTATTTGTGACCTGTTTCAATGGGTGGAAAGGAGGATAACTTAACTTTCTAAAATGTCAAGCAAATGGGGTTGTGTGCAGTTCTTAAAGGAGCTGTTGCATCCTTCTGCTCAATTCCCCTGGTGTGGAGTGCAGCATGTACTGCACCCTGCTCAGTCTCCTCCTAGACCGCTTGGGAATGGGGGCTGGTAACAAAGCAGTAGGCAGCACAGCGTTTTGGATAGACTGCAGATGGAGTCTGTCTTGCCACTGCTCTTCCTGGAGCTTTACCAGACACTTCAGCATGTCGGACTGATTCCTCATAAAATGTAACATCTGCTGCTGCATATCACCCTCCTGCTCCTGAGCAGATCTTCTTTGTTTCATGTCCATGTCCATTTTTTCAGACAAGGAAATCCTCCTGGCTCTGAGCTCTGTGTCAGCAGCCATGGAGGTGTTCATTAGTTACCTGAACATGTCATCCTGTGTCGTCTCCCCCCCCCCCCCCGCTTCCTAATCTGGGAAAGTCTTTCAGCTGGAGTTCGGCAAGGGGGGCCCGAAAGCCGAGGTGTCTACTGTAAGATAAGCAAAGCACAAAGTTGCCATTGTTAGCTGATCCAAAGTAGTAAAGGAAATGTTACAGTGTTAAAAGTACTCCATTTCATGTTCACAAGGCTAAGCCAGACCTGCATTCCATTCTATACCGATCAGAAAGGTTGGATAGACGTTAGACATGGTAAGCAAAGGGTTCTTGCATCTGTTACAGAGAGGCTTCATTAGCATTAAAATCTGCACTTGAGCAAGGAGACGGATCACCGGACTCCCCTGTAACATGCCAAAGACCAGTTTGGGAGGAGGTGGGCAGAACAGTTTAGAGGATGAATTGTAGTGGTAGAAAACAGGGCAACCAGTGTCCCAAAGAATAATGCCCATTGCAACAGTACTAGGACTAGGAATGATCTTGGGGAAGTGCCCAGGGACTCCATTCACAGCAGAGGAATAAAATGGAGTGACTGTATTGGTTGGGTACTTTAAACTTGTGCCACCTTCCGTAGGTGACCATGTGTGATATCAGTCTCCTGGGGGTAACACAGGCTGAAAGGGAAGATGTGCTGCAAGCATCAGGGTACAGGCCTGGCCCTTATGCTGCTGTGCGGTGTTCCACAATGTTGCTTGCTCATTTAATAGCAGAGTGGAGGGGAAAAGTATCCTGCTGTGGTAGAAGAAATAAGGCTGCCTTCCGCAGAAACTTTCTACAAAGTTTAACAGATTACCTACATGAAAGTTTCCTTGAGATATCCACAGAGGATTCTCAGAGCATACCTCTGCACTTAGTCTGTTCCAGGAGTAACCCTCCACTGAAGCTTGCCACCATCCAGGAAGACTCTCCCCTCAAAAACACAAACTCCTTTAAGAAGCTGGACTGGGGACATAACTGCAAAAAAAAGATTTACCACACACACTCACCAAATGTGCCTTCCCCTCCATCTCGATCAGTCCTGCTGTCTTGTGTGTGGCTGGACTGCTCTCTGGTAACTAACAGATCCTGGCTGTCACGGAGAGTGGGTATCCTGCTTTCCTGCACCCTGCTGTCCTCATCCTCATCATCCACAGAGTCCTCCTCATTCATCCTTGACTGGGATTCTTCAGAGGTATCGATACTGCATGATGGCAGTGCGATGGGGTTACCGCCGAGAATGGCATGCAGCTCCTTGTAAAAGCAGCATGTTTTGGGCAAGGAGCCAAAATGGCTGTTAGTTTTCTTAGTTTTCTGATAAGCCTGCCTCAGCTATTTGATCTTAACGTGGCACTGCTGCGTGTCCCTGTTGTGCCCCTTTTCCAACATGTTGTGAGATGTCTTCTCGTAGATATCTAAATTTCTTTTGCTGGCTCAGAGCTGAGCCAGAACAGACTCTTCGCCCCACAGACAGAAGAGATCCAAGACCTCTGGTTGACTCCAAGCTGGAGCGTGTTTGGGCTGTGCAGTCGCCATGAGCTGTTCAGCTACAAAGTTTTCTCCACGCTGTCCAAGCCGGAAATGGAAATTCAAAATGTCCCAGGGCTTAAGGGGAAGGAGTTCTTTCCTGTGTATGTGGCCATGTTACAGCAAAGCATGAATGTCCAGTGTGGTCACAACGGGGCATTTATTGGATACCTCCTGGAGGTCAAAGTCATCAGTTGACGTTTTGCTCTGCCTACACTGACACAAATTTGACCCATGGAATTCGAATTCAGTGCTACGCCACTTGCAGAGGTGGCTTTATTAGGTTGACTTTTACCACGCTTTAAATCAACGGAACTTACATGCCAGTGGAGATGCATACTTCAGGGGGTTGACATAAGTGGTGTTATGTCGACCTCCATTGCCAGTGTAGACCAGACTTCAGTCTCTGCCTTAGCTCTCCGTATGTAAAAATATTGATAGCATTTCACCTCAAAGGGACGTTAAACTTCAGTCATGAGATTATTGCATGGTAGCATTATATGGCAGAGTTAAGGTCTGTTGGTACCCTAATTATGTATTTTTGTACCTTGATTTGTTTGGTTTTCTTATAAGTTTAACATGAACTCTGAATTTGCTGTTAATAACATTAACACTTGGCTTTGGGATAATTGCAAAATCCATATAATGTACTTTACCCTACATTACTAATTTGTATTCCCAACTGTAACTCTATCGTAATGTAATTTTTGTCTGGGAATTTAGTCTTATCCAGAAGAGAATTGTCTGTCTGTCTCTGTGGGGAAGGTGGTGGGGAGATATGCGAGGTCCCTGTAGCAATCTGTTAACATTTAAATTAGTACTGTGCTTTGTCTCCAGACTTGCGCGCTCTCAATACCGGCCCACATGAATTAATTTTAAAGACAACTAATTACAAAACATGGAGATGACCAATCTACAAAATTGATTGCATTAAATAAGCGGTAGCAAAATCAGCTTTCAGACTGATTTTTCTTAACTTTGCGTTAAGTCCGTGAAATAATTAAAAACAACTTTTAGTTTTGACTTGCGAGTTAGATAGTGTGTGGTTCTGCCCTTAATGAGGAGAAATGCATTTGATGTTGGGATTTTATCTGAGAAGAAAGGACTTCTGTCATTTTGTTAAAGGTTTCCTATTGAGTTGGTTGATTATAGGGTTTGCTCTATGCCACATGCCTTCTCCTTTGATGTGGCACGCTTACTATCCCTTGCACATGTTGAATATATTCAGCCAATTTCTGAATGGAACAAATGGGAATCATTGTGTTGCAGCACTGGCCCACTAACTTGACAATAAGTACATCTCACTAATCTTTATTTACTAAGCTAGCTCTAAAATGAATGAAATGGTTATATATATATCTCCTCAACATGGTTAGGTTTTCTCCAATAAGTAGGTCTTGGTGTAATAGGTAAGCTTTGTGAAAATGCAATACAAGTATTTGTGTACAATTTTGAATTTTCATAAATATAAGTTTTCCTTTCTGTAGCACTGTTATGGATAATTTAGTTATGATTGGAAAAGACACTATTTTCAAATGCATATAACAGTTTGAAAATATTAACCTTTGGCTGATACTTTCCATGGATGTTGACATTGGTTTTTGTGGGGAAATTCTTGTAAAATTCCACCTTTTTTTTTTTTTAAAAATTTCAGGCCCTTTGTGTGTCTATAAGTTTGAAATATAAACTTCAAACTGTACTTATTACACCTGTCTCTTAATTTGTCTGTCAACTTTGTTTTGGTTTTATAATTGTTTTCCTCTTCCTTAAAAATTTCTCTCCCTCTGTTGCAATTGGAAAGGCCTACACAGACGGGGAAGAAGGCTGCCTATAGAGTGAAACCAGCTATACACTAAGTTTGTCAGATGAATAAAGCAAACAAACTGGACAACAGAATTTTTTTTGCTCCAGTCTAATTTAGAGTCCTCTTAAGTTTTATTTGTAACAGTAGTAGTTATGGAACTTCTGCTGAATTTTTTATTAAATGTTTGAAACTTGTATATCAAATATACAGGAAACTAGCGTTTCTGGATCCTGATACTGCCCCGGTCTGAGACATTTGAGCCATGAAATGCTTCCTGCAAATACAGGAGGCTATTCAGATTTCAGTGAGGCCGTTGGGCTTCACCACACTCCTTCTGCTTTCATGCCAAGTCTGCCCCCAGTTTTGAAAATCTACAGAGTCTAGAACACAGATTCTTTTTTTATGCTCTCTAAAATACACGCAGCAGTGGCATCAAAGATAAAATATATGTCAATTCCTGGTAAGGAGGTTTTCTTCCCTAAACAGGAAAATAAAAGCCATCCTTAGAGGGAACTGTGAAACTATTTCAGCAGCTTATAGGGGCTTGCAGGGCAGCCACATACTGCAAATGACCTAAAAATCCTTAACTCCTAGAACCGTGGTCGAGTCAAGTAATACACTAGGTAGAATGTTCACAGTGGATAGATCCATGGGACATCAGGAGGCTGTCAACAAGAGTCATGGAAGTTAATGCAGTGACATGGCATTGACTCTAGCTTAGTTTCTGGGTAGCAGATAACTATTCAGAAGAAATTCTCTGTGCCTCAAAATTCTCAGATAGAATTCTGACTGGTGAGAAATCCAATGAAGTCTAAGGAAGATTACATTCTTCATATAAGGGCATAAACTCCTTTCATTCCTACCAAAAAAATAACAGTACCAGAGAAGGGATGCCTGGTGGAAGTCCCGATCAGAGAATGGATCTAATCCTTTCTTCCAATCCAAACTTTACGTATTAAGGCAACTAGGATTACTTCCATCCACAAATTGGTTTAGAAGTAGTCTATTCCACTTTTCAGACACCTAGTCTTAATCAACTTCAGACAGTGGTTAGAGGAGAGAGTGCACCATGGATACTTACTCTTTGGATCTTTAAGCACCTTCCTTATCCCCTCTCCAGCCTCAAAAAATAGCAAGAAGATTCAAAGTATTGTTCCAGATTTTTCTTATTATGAAAAAGAACTGGAGGAGATCATGATGTCTTAGACCTCAAGAGAGTGAAAAGGTTGACGAACAAAACAATTGAAGATGGAGACTCTAGCTTTTGCTATCATTGGAATCTCTTCTGAAGTCTTAACCCTAGTAGGCTCAAAAGAAGCTTATATGCCTTTTGTTGTAAGTCCCGTTTTCATCTTTCTTCATTTCATCTATGAAAATCACAATTTTAATAAATAACATTATCTTTCAATCTGCCCCCTCTTTCTTTGGTGTTCACAAAGGCATTTAGTAACACTAACCTATTGGAGGAGTCTAGGGTCTTATTTATACCTATTAATTAAAGATAGACATCATTGTATCCTTTGCAGGAACCACAGAGGAAACTTCGTTAAAGACCCTCTGTGTACTTAAAGCACAAGGGTTCATGGTAAACTTAAAGAACTCGCTTATCCATTTTTCAAGAGGTTCATCCACTAGGGAGACAAAAGGAGAACTAGAGTTTTCCTGAAACAGTAGAGATTGAAAAGATACTGGCATTGTGCTCCATGGTATCACAGAACAGAGGATCATCTATCTATCTTTACTTGCATTTATCTTTTGTCTGACTGATCATTGTTCAAGAGACATGACAGAACTGGCCAGAGCTTCAGCGATTTCTCTAGGAGCCGGGAATGGTTCCCAATAAGAGGTGATGTAAAGGAAAGAGAAGAGTCAGTCGCTCAGTTAATCATTTCCCTGCCATTGTGAGGGCTTTTGGCACTGGTACACTTCAGTCTCAGTCTCTGCCTGTAGCAGATAGTAGTCTAGTCTCCTGTGGGCTGTAGTACTTTGGTCTAATTTCAGTTTTTGGGTTTAGTGTGGGGGTGCTGAGTGGGATTGGTGGCCTGTGATCTACAGGAGATCAAACTAGATAATCTTGTGATCCCTTCTGGTCTTAAACTCTATGACTCCACGGTGACAGAAAAATCCATATGATGGCAAGATTCTCTTTCCACAACCCAGTCCTTGAAATCTTGTCTGCTGATACCAGTCTTTCAGATTGGGGAGCACACATGGAGCATCAAAATAAAAGCATTGATAATAAAGGTCAGAGGCAGAAAGATTTTTGAACGTTACCTTCAAAGAGGTCTGGATAGTTAGGCTGGCTCTTCAGCATTTCCATGAGTTCTAAAGGAAAGAATCTGTCCTAGTTCAGACAAAAAAGAAACCCCACAACTGTAGCATACATAAATCAGCAGTGGAGCACAAAAGGTTCAAGTCTAAATGCTGAAACAATGCAGATTTTTTTCCTGGACAAAAGCTCACCTGGTCTCCATTAAAATGATCTATGTAAAGAAGTCACTATGTACATAAACAGACAGGTTAAGCTATCCACAGATAGTCAATAATCAGGATGTCCATACAACCAGGTCATCCCAGGTGCATGAATATGCATCCAGGTGAAACTCAAAAATGTGGCTTTTCTTCACCAAGAAAGCAGACCATAGATTACTGAGGCCACTGTTGACTCACAGATAGCTGAACTGGCTTCTTTCCTCCTCCTCTCTCTTTTACCACTGGAAAGAAAGTTATTTAGTAGATAAGAGAGGAAGCATCTACCATTCTAGTCAATGCAAATTGTCCAAGAAGGTGCTTAGACCTAGTGATGACATTGCAAAAGTCCCTGCTCCGTCTTTCCATCGAGCAGGATCTCCTGTTCCAATGTCTGCTCCTGCTATCCGTCCCAAAGGGACTAAGCCTAAAACTTTGGCTTTGAGTAGCATGAACTGAACAAAATGGGATATTCTAACCTCATTCAGGCTGTCACATTCTCTGCCTACACAAACTTTTGGACAGAATACCCCTAATGGTGTTAAAACAGAAAATCAGCGCCAGGAAATCAGGCATTCCAATTTTTTTTGGATTTCTTGCACGGTGGCTTACACTTGAATCTTACACTTATTTCCACTGTGTCTCATGTCTCAGTTTTAAACTGTGCCCTAAACTCATGCTCATCTAAATACCTGATGTCATCAGAATTGCTCAGAGTTGTATAACTGTCGAAACCAACCACTAGATCTATCTTTCTTATCTAGAATTGAGTGATACAAGTTCTCATGAACCATTCAGTTGCCTGAAATGCCCTTTTTATTTCTTTTTCATGAAAACTTTCCTCTTGGTTATAATCAGGTCGGCAAGAACAGTCATGGAAATGTCTGCTTTTAAGGAGTACAGAACTTCTTACTGAATCTTCCATGACCAAATTACTGGTAATCAAGGTTAACTCTTTCCTACCTCATAGGAAATAACTTTGTCTTCATTTACCCTGCATCCTCGACACCTGAAAGAATAAGTATGGCATATGCTAGATGGTCAGAAGAGCAATTAAAATATTCCTGAGTAGAACTGATCAGTATAGAAAAACCTCATCTTTGTTCATTTTCATTCACCCTTAATGTCTAGCCTTGAATTCATCCAATGGCTAGGTGGATCAAATAGTGTATCACTGAAGCATATTAAGCCACAGATAGACGGATTCCAGGAGAGAGAGAGAGACTTATTCAGCCTATTCCACAATAACATATTGTCCAGAAAAAGCATCAGCTACCACAGAATAAATCTGTGAAGCTACCACCTTGTCATCCATTGACACTTTTACATAGCAATACAGGCAGAAAGGTGTCTCCAACTAATGTTGTCTCAAAATAGAGTAATACTACCGATTTTAGGGAAGGGGAAACAGTTTGCTTCTGTCCTACTTATGTCTTCCTCTCTCTAATATTTTCTTGCTGCTCATTACATCCCAAATGTCTTGGACTTGGGGAACTTTCAGGATTGAGAATGGAAAATTTACCAAATTACTGCTTTTGTGGGTCTGACCTGTCCCAATGTCCACTTCACTCAAGATGAATTTTTCAGGTATGTTGATGATGATCTCTGCAGGGTCTATCTGTTTAGTTAATACAGTTGAATTAGACATTACGGTTGTTCATGTTTAATTTAATAAGGATTTAGAGTTTCCATAAAGCATTGGAAGTTCATATCTGGAGTAAAGTCAGAAGGGGCATGGCTACACTCTGGTGCCTCATAAACAAGTCCGAACTACCTCTGCTTTGATATGCTCATGTGCAATTGTACATATTAATTGAAGCTCTTTTTTGTTTCATGAGTTTTCCCAGATATACATGTGAAAATTCAAATTAATAGCTATAATGCAGCCAGTTGTATATTTAAGAAGAAATAAAAAGCAATTAAATGCAACAACTAAATTCATGCGGTGTTAAGACTGGGACTTTAAACTACAGTAATCAGTGACTTAAGGTATTTTCCCATAACACTGCTGCTACTTACATGTTAAATCACAAGTTAAAACTGTATAAAGTAATAAAAATATTACATACTTGCAAAGAGGTACAATAGTTAGAACTTAAAAATCCATGCATTTTCTGTTTTTTAGAATGTCAATCTTAACATTACATGAGATTTTTTGCATTATGTTAATTTTAAATTAATCTTGGGTGATAATGACATGTAAAGACGCAAAGGTACATAATTTTATAAAAGATGTCCTAGAAAAAGTTTCATGCCAAGGAATTTTTAAAGTCTGCTTACCGGAGAATAGTTCAGTAACACCAACCAGCATGTATTCATTTTTAAATGATGGTTTAACTTGGTATAGCTAATATTATAAATTATGAATAATTCATAATAGGACCCCAGAGGACTTAAGTTACAGCATTTCAAAAATTTCATGTTTATAATGGTTAAGGAATCCAAGATAAGAGAAGTCTGTTTCACTTTGTAAATTATTAAATTTCATAATTTATTTTTGTTCCAGAGGCCGTTTGTTTATTATTTCCACTAAAGCAGGATCCCTTGGAATTAATCTGGTGGCTGCTAATAGAGTGATTATCTTTGATGCCTCTTGGAATCCATCCTATGATATTCAGAGTATCTTCAGGGTTTACCGCTTTGGGCAGAACAAACCTGTGTTTGTGTACAGGTTCTTGGCTCAGGTATGTATGATTTGGATGTTTCTCATTCATCCTTTAATGCTCAGTTCTTGATGTTTGATCCTTTAATGCTCAGTTCTTGATGTTTGATCTATAAAGATGGACCTTGATAGATTTAAGATTGTTAAACCCCTAGAAAAGAAAATGTTTGTGTATTTTAAGTCAGGAAGGGTCCATTAAGATCAGCTAGTCTGACTCCTGCATAACGTGTACCATGGATTATCACCCATGATTCCTGCATCAGGTTCACAGCTTCTAGTTGAGCCAGAGCATATCTTTTAGAAAAACTTTCAGTTGTGATTTAAAGACTCCCAAGTGATAGAGAATCCACCACTATTATTACTATTTAACCTCACTGTTTAAAAATCTGTGCCTTATTTCTAGTTTAAATTTGTCTAGCTCCAGCTTCACACCATTGGATCTTGTTATGCCTTTTTCTGGTAGATTAAAGAGCCCTCTACTATGATAACTTTTTTTCCCATTTAGGTAGTTATGGGTCTTGACTGATTCACCTCTTAATCTTCTAATTATTTATCTTAACAGCTTGAGCTTCTTTAGTTACTTATTGTAAGGTAGTTTTTCCAGACCTTAAATCTTTCTTGCTGCTCTTATCTGAATCATTTTTAATTTGTCAATATCCTTTTTAAAATTCTGGACACTAGAACTACACACACAATTCTCATTAAATCTATATAGAACATTAATGCTGTAAACACCTCCCTACTTCTGTTCTGTATTCCCATGCTTATACATCCAAGGATCACATTTGCTTAGCCACCACATCACACCAGGATTTCAGGTTCAGTTGAGCCTTGACCCATGTCCCCTAAGCCTTTTTAAAAGCTGTGGTTGAATGTAGCTCATCTGTTTTTCTTATTTAGTGTGGTTTTTCTTTTTAACTTACAATAAGTTAAAATAAGGTGAACAATGCAATAGAATTATCAATTTTTTTCATATTAAGTTTTTTAAAATGACAATTTAGGGAGATTTCGCCAAAGCTGATTTCTTCAGGGAGCTAAAGGAGTTAAAATATATTGCTTGCTCTAATAAATAGAGATGCACCATTAATTGCATCAGCAGTTCATATTCCTTTGTGGTGTTTCATTCAGAGATCACATTCATTTTTAAACAATTTAGCAAATCATGGGAGATGTTTTGGGATAAAGTTCTTTAGTTGCCTGATAGAACAAACATTGATGATAAAATCATGTTGTTCTTACCATTGCTGTTTTTTTCAGTGACAAAATAATTTAAACCCATTTGTTTGTTGAGATTTATGAAAATAAATATTTGGGTTTTTTAGGGAACAATGGAGGACAAGATCTATGATCGTCAAGTAACGAAGCAGTCACTGTCTTTCCGAGTTGTTGACCAGCAGCAGGTTGAGCGTCACTTTACCATGAATGAGCTTACAGAACTCTATACCTTTGAGCCAGATTTGCTGGATGACCCTAATTCAGAAAAGAAGAAGAAGAAAGATATACCCATGCTGCCAAAGGTAACATAATTCACAGAATTAGCACTGAGCAACAACGTAAAGTAGTAACATTTTGAAGCTTGTTCAGGTGGACCATGCTCTCTTTTTTGTGAGGGAAGAATATTATGAAAAGATTGGGATTGTTTACTTTTGAAAGGAAACAAATAAGAGGGGACATGATAAAAATATATAAAATAATGAAGGTATAGAGAAGGTAAATGGGTCTTCTGTTCTTCATGACACTCAACACAAGAACACGGAGATCTTCAAATCAATTAAAAGTTAGGAAATTCAGTACCAAAAAGGGAAATACTTTTTCCACAACATGTGATTAAACTATGGAACTTGTTGCCACAGGAAGTTAAGGCCAGAATTCAAAAAGGGATTGGATATTTACATGGATGTCAGGAATATTCAAGTTAGCACAATTAATGACAACAAATTCTGGAGGAGGCTATTAAACCTTGTGCTTCAGGGTTGAAGCCAATCTCTGTTTCAGTCTTACAGTAACTTGAAGTAAAGAAAATGTGTTATAGCATAAATATATCGAGCGCTTGTTTTGTTCATTGTTTTCAAAACAGATTTGAAAATAAGGTAAGTCTAAGATAGTCATTGTTTGTGTTAAATGTATTTTTATTAACTGTAATTTAAGTGTAGTCTGAGAAGGGTTAATCCCTGAGTAACCCCAACCTATTGTGAAACTAAGGCTCTCACTTAATATAACACAGTCATTTCATACAACTTCACATTTTCCATGTATAAAATAACTTAAAAGTGAGCTCTTTACTTAGTAAACTGTTCATATTTCTTTCTGTATTATTTGTAAGTCTTATGTAGTTGGTCCTAGGAGAAAATAGGGCTTTTTTTAGATAGTTCAGTATTATGAAACCATTGAATACTAATTCAGCTGAAACAGGAAAAAAGAACTAAGTGGATCGAACTTCTGCAGGACCTAAGAACCACCACAAACCCCACCACCAAGTGCAAGACACATTCTTTTGACTTTGCATTTGCTGATATTAACAACTAAAGTACTTTTAAAACATTTTTTTATTCCCATACAATTCCTGAGGAAGGGAAGGGAGAAAGAAAGAACCACTAATAGCAGAAGCTAGTAATTAAACTTAATATATTCCTATTAGGCATTGAGATACTAAAGTGATGAGGGCAGTACAAGAACCTGAGAGAATACGATAAAATAGAAATGTTGTCAAAACCCTGTAATACAGCATTAATTACATTTGTTGTGAGGAGTTAGAGCTTTAATTGATTGTGATTGATTGTCTGGAGGGGGAAAATGCTTTCTCCTTCTTGATCGTGACAATATTTCTTTTTTAATGAAAGATGGTCTGTTTTTAGATTATTAAATGATGATTGATTATTGTTAAACACCAGTCTGGTTTTCCTTGAATTGTTAGGCCAGACACCATACTCTTTGAGATGGATTTTTACTTGACCACCTAGATTGCTATGCAGCTGTTAGGGGGATTTAGGAGATGTTAGCCCAGTACAGAGCAACTATAGTGCGGTCATTTTAAGATGCTTGAAAACAAACTTTAATGATGGTATCTAAACCCTTTTTATTATGAGGTTTTTCAATTCAAGCAGTAAGTCACAGATCACATTTTTCTTAATACTTGTTTTATTGTAACTTTGTGTCAGTGAAATAACCTCTCTTTAATTTTTTTCTTCTGTTCAGCATTAACATCTGCTTTAAAAGTTAATTTTTAAAGTTAATATATTATGCTGTTTTGATTATTTTATTTACTGTATGTTGATAGGTCCACAAAGAATAGTTGCTGCATCTCTGGATATTTGTATATTCTTAAGAATACTTCATAATCTATCAAAATGCCTCTTCAGTAACATTTGGAGTGTTTTTGGTATTCATGAAATGAACTGATTTTAGTGATTTTGGAACTTTGAGCAAACCATTTTCTATAGTAATTGTACCCCAAAAATTATTTTCCAATGTAAGATTTTTAGTAATGCACACAAGATTATATCCTGTTGTGAATACTGAAATACTACTAAGGAGTTAAACATTGGAAATAAATTCCAAGAATATAGATCTGTTTAAAAAAAAATGTCTTATCATTAGAATAAATATCTTGACACAGAGACATATGGTGTAAAATAAGGCATATATATGAATTGGCAAACTGATGTTATAATACTTAATCTTCAGAACAAATTTGCAAACATCAACTAAACTCCGCATCCCATTGAAGGGATGGGCAAGTTGTAAAGAGACAGACAGAACAGGTTAGGTTAGGTTATCCTCCTTAACACAAAAGTAAAAATTACCTATTCAGCATATGGGGAACTACAGACTTCTTGTAAATCTATTTCAACAAAAAGTTGTACCGATTTAACTCAGCACAAAAATTTAAACATTGAATTGTTGGAAAACACTTAAAAAGACCCTAAGTATCTGAAATTTTTATTTATTTTATATGTGAGTAGATTGCTGGCTGTGGCAATTTTTTCATCCTCATTCAGAGCTGGTTTTAATATTCAGAACAATTTGTGTCAATGTTTAGTTTTAAATATTAAACTTCACACTTAAGTTCTCTTCCTATCATCCAGATAGGGTCAGGAGAGTGTGTGTGGGGGTGTGTGAATTCATGCTCATATGCAAGTCTGCCTCTTAGAAAAAAGAAAATCTCTGTATATTGTAATCCTGCTTGGCTGTTCCTTTGTTCTCTTTCCAATCCAATTGCCAGCTGGTGTTCTTTTAAGGATGTGCAGTTCACTGTATTCTATGTACAAACCTCTAAGTTTGTAGCCTTTCACTTTAAAGGCTATACATTATCAGCTAATTCTCTCCTCATTTTAGCAGCTTCTACATTTGGTTTGCACATAATAATTTCTTGTAAGCTCACAAAATTGGCTGCGGAATATTCGTAATCTGTTAATTCATAAGTCTCTTTTATCTTTCCTCTTCTTACTCCTCCTCAACTAGATTTTTGCCTAGGATGGTTTAAGACCAGTCATGTGAGGTGCTGAGCTCCCTCAGCTCACTGAAGTTGGGAATTGAGGGTGCTCAGAACCTCCCTGGAGACACACAGTGCTTTGCATAATTGGCACAAACTTGCACAAATCAAGACTGTCAGAGGAGGGATATAATTTTTAATGTACGTTTTCAAACAGCAGCGTGTGGCATAGATCAGAGGTTTTCAACCAGCGGTTTGTGGCCCTCTGGGGTTCCACTAGCTGGTTTCAGAAGATCTGGGAGCCCTAGCTCCTCTTGCCTGCACCCTGAGCGGTTTCAGATTTTTTTTGAGCTGAACCCACATTTGACTTATAATTTTCGGTTGTGCTACCAACCCAACTCAGACAGGCTGGGAGGCCTGCTGAGGTGAGTCAGGGATTGGAGGTGGGGCTCCCTCCGTGGGCCTTGCCTGGCAGCTGGAGCCCCAGTGTCCCTCAGAGCTAAAGTCCTGAGCCCCATTGCCTGGCAGCTGAAGCCTGGTGTCCCCAGGCTTCCCATAAGCCTTGCTGTGCCCTGGAGTTTTTATACTATATTGGGAGGGAACTCAGAAAGAAAAAGGTTGAGAACCCCTGGCATAGATTACACCCACTGTCTCCTTGTATCATGGGTCACTTTATCCTGAAACCTTACAAACCTGTTTAAAATGTGAAGTTTTGAGGAGTATAACAGGTTTTGGTTTTGTGTTTTTTTTTTAAATCGGTTCAATAGCTCAACCGCTATAGAGTATTAATTTAAAGTGGTCTTCCTCTCAGGTATTTGCCCCAGGAATTTTTGTGAAAGAGCAACCCATGTATATTTCCATGATTTCACAATTGTATATTTTTTTAAAATTACAATTAATTTGACATTTATTTCAAAATTAAACATGCAAAAAAACAATTACTCTGAATATGGTGCCAGACATTTTTCTGTCCATAAATTAGACTCAAATTCCATTTCCATTAGATTCATTGGGAGAAATTGGGCATTTTGCTGCTTTTAACTACGTTGGATTATGACATAATTTTTTCGACAGCTTTATTTTATGCTGTAACTTTGTATTTTGTTGTCCATACTCAGATGTTCTCTTGTCTCCAAACTGGATGCTACTCCAAAACGAACTGTTTCCTTCTACTCTTCTGCTTAACCTTTCTCCCAAGTGCAGGTTCATTGCCTGAATATTGCATTATTCTCACAGCTTTCCTCAGCCACTTCTCTCCTTCCCACCAACTAGCCATCTATATTCTTCTCCAAAATCAGAAGCTATACCTTCCCCCCCCCCAACCCTTGCCGTAATGTAAGTGAGCAATTGGAATTAGCAATAAATTTGTAATGAGTAGAATTTTGGGACTTAGTCTAGCAGCCTACACTGGAGAGGGCAAAGAGGATTGGGCTGAGATGTACAGTGAAATAAGACTGTTTTTGCAGGACCATCAAATATGGACATGCAAATTACTGGACACTATCTGCCTACAAAGAAAAATATAGTTAAAGAAAATAAAACTGTAGGAGAAAAAATGCACGTAAGATTCCAACTGACCTAAAAAAATTTGTTTTTTCTCTCATTAAATCTAATGGAGAGTGATTTCGTTCCTGTCCTACTTTGCCATCACAAGGTGGCAGCCTCTTTTAATACTTCTAAGTGGTTCTAGCAGCAATCAGAATATTCCAGCTTCATTGGGTATTTCTCAGGTACAGTTTTATATCGGGATTATATATGTGAAATATTTTCATTAGTTTTTTTTTAATTTATTACAAAAAATTTGAAGATAAATCCCTGGAGTTTAATTCCTTTGGTTTCAGTTCACCCTGTTTTTTTAGCTGTATTTATCTCCTCACTGCAAATGGATTTGTTTTTTGGTTTTTTTTGGTTCCATCCTTTCCAACACTGAGTTATTTTACTTACAAATCCTTAAATAGTCCAGTAACCATATTGACTGCTTCTTAATCTATACATTTTATATTTTAATGGCATTATTGCTTGTGTCTTACTTGTGGTTAGCATTTGTTTAATTTTTGTTTTATTTCTTTTGATTTATACCTTAGTTTAAAAAGTGCCTATTTCAGGCACTAGGCATCTTTAACATAAAGACAAACATCAGCATAAATGTATGTGAGGGTTGGCCAAATTTACTGCTCCCCACCCCTCCTGCCCGAGACCTCCCTCTCTGCTGGGCACAATCCTCCAGCCCCACCTCCCTGCCGCAAGGCAGAAGCTCCGAGCTCCCCACCCCACTCTGGTAGGCAGACAGTGGGGGAACACAGAGGGCTGTGTGAGCTACGCTTGAACTGTAAAAGAGCTGCATGTGGCTCCCAAGCCACAGTTTGGCCACCCTGATCTATACAAAAGTAACGTTGGATGCATCAGTCTTTTTCCACACTCATAGTTTCAACCCTATAACCATGGTTCCTAATTATTGTACTTCATCAATTTTCCTTCTGATATTTGTGATTTTTGGTGTTCGGTGAATTTGTTGTTGTTATACATGAGAAGCAAGAGAGAGTCTAAGGACAGGGTTGGCCCATTATTCATTGAGGAGGGAAAGACAATAACAGAAAACACCGCAATGGCCGAAGTCTTAAATACCGTTTTTGTTTCAGTTTTCACTGAAAAAATTAATGGTCATCAGATGACTAACGTTGTGAACGTCCGTAAAAATGCAGTAGGATCTGAGGCGATAGGAAAAGAACAAGTTAGGAATTACTTTGACCAGCTAGATTTTTTTCAAGTCAGCAGGGCAAAATACATCCTAGAATACTTAAGGAACTGGCTGAAGAGATCTCTGAGCTATTAGCAATTATCTGTGAGAATGCGTGGGGGAGAAGAAGAGAGATCCGAGAGGAGCAGAAAAAGGCAAATGTAGTACCTGTCCATAAAAGGGAAATAGACAACCCAGGAAGTTATAGACCAGTCAGCTAACTGTGGTACCCAGAAAGATAATCTAGCAAAGACTCAAACAATCAGTTTGCAAGCATCTAGAAGATAGGAAGGTGATAAGTAACAGTCAATGAGGATTTGTCAAGAACAAATCATGTCAAACGAATCTAATATTCTTTAATGGGGCAACAAGTCCTGTAGATGGGGGAAGGAGTAAATGTGATATTAATTAACTTTATTTATTAAGGCTTTTGATACTGTCTCACATGACCTTCTCATAAGCAAACTAGGGAAATTTAGCCTAGACAAACCTATTATAAGATGGGTGCACAACTGGTTGGAAAACTGTACAAGTAGTTATCAATGATTCACAGTTAAGATGCAAGGGCATATCAAATGAGGTCCTGCAAGGATCTATCCGGGTCTGGTTCTACTCGGTACCTTCATGATTTTGATAATGGCATAGAGAGTACACTTATAAAGTTTGCGGGAAGGGTAAGCTGGGAAGGGTGCTTTGGAGGACAGGATTAGAATTTGAAATAATCTTGACAAATAGGAGAAATTGTCTGAAATAAATAGGATGAAATTTTGTAAGGACATATGCAAAGTACTAAATTTAGGAAGGAATAAGCAGTTGCACAAATACAGAATGGGAAACGACTGCTTAGGGGGTTATAGTGCAACACAAACTAAATATGAGTCAACAGTGTAATACTGTGGCAAAAAAAAAATCATTCTGGATGTTTCCCTGGGAGTGTTGTAAGCAAGACATGAGAATTAATTATTCCACTCTACTCAGCACTTATAAGGCCTCACCTGGAGTATCATGTCCAGTTCTGGGCAGCACACTTAGGGAAAGATGTGGACAAATTGGAGAAAGGCCAGAGGAGAGCAACAAAAATGATGAATAAAAAAAAATTAAAAGTATGACATCTGGGGGAAGATTGAGAAAATTGTTAAATCTGGAAAAGAGCATACTGAGTGGAGACATGATGGTCTTCAGATACATAAAAGATTGTTATAAAGAGGAGATAAATTGTTCTTATCCACTGAGGACAGGACAAGAAGTAAACTTAATTGCAACAAGGGAATTTTAGGTTACACATTAGGAAAAACTTCCTAACATTAAGGGTAGTTAAGCACTGGAACAAATTACCTAGGGAGGTTGTGGAATCTTTGTCATTGGATGTTTTTAAGCACAGGTTAGACAAACACTTGTCAGGGATGGTCTAGATAATACTTAATTCTGCCTCATTGCAAGGGACTGGACTAGATGACCTCACAAGGTCCCTCCCAGTCCTATATTTCTATGATTCTGTGATTTCATAATAGGTTGAATTCAAGTAATTCACTAGCATTAGAATTTCTATTACTTTCCCGCTATTTTGGATGTTGTCCTTATTTCATGGTAATTTTAATAGCAGTGCCTTTTTCTAGGTTTATAATTGTAAAACCTGCAATGTTAACAGTGAGACAAATTCAATATCTACTTCATGCCTGGCTCTCCTGCAAAAATCAAAACAGAAGTAAGAGGTATCTAATATTAATTGTTTAGGAAAACTCATTTTATTATAATCATGAATTGCACAGTATTTAGAGACAAAAATCATTGTCAAAGACACGTTGCATAATATTTAGAAATTTTGTTCCTGCTAAATTTAGCATACACAATCTGATCTCTATCACCTTTAGTAGGGAAACAAAGGCCAGTAAAACCTAGTACATTTATCTGCATTTCTTCTTTTCAACACTGCACTGCCTATATCTTTCTTACAAAGACAGAACTGTTCCTTTGTAATTATCAGAAAAGCAAGATAGACATTTAAGCTAAAGTAAGGCTTTAGTTTTGCTTTTTACAGGTTTGGGGTATAATTTTCCCCCTTGTGTTCAGGCCTCTTTGGCTTTTATTTCTTCAAAGCACAGTTTGCTGGACAATGATGTCATTGTGCAATTTTATTACCATGCAGATTGTAAGATAAGGAAGGTTTGCCTCTAATCCTGGCATTGGCAAGAAGTGCACCACAGTAATCATTCAAATGTACTAGAAGTAATATGTGGAACTACAGCTAGTATCCAGAAGAACGCTCCTCCCCTCCCCAAAACTCACATACACGAACAAATGTTGAAATTTGGGAAATTAAGTGGATTTGTAGTCAAACCCTTAAAGCTTGTTCTTTAAAGGAGGTAGGTTGTGAATCAGATGGTGTGTTTTCTCTTCCATCTTCCTCTGCAACCATCTTAACATGGATTAGCCATCTTTCTCTCTCTAAGGTTTCCTCATGAACAGGTTTCTTGCTAAAAAAGTCGAAACCCAGCACACTTCTTGACCTCATAAAAACTCAATAGAAAAGCTTTTCTAGCTCTGCTAGAAGGAGTTGTATACATTAGAAAGAAATTGTTCAGGACTCCATATTAAGGTTGAGTCTAGACTTCCTTTATAAACCTTATTTTCAACACCTCTAACTTCTTATTTGAGCAGCTGATTTGTTTGTAAATTCTTCTGCTTTCAATATGTTAGGATTTTTCTAGTGCTTTTTGAAATTTTATAATTAAAGACTTTGTATAGGTTAGAAAAACAAAAATTGCCAGTTCTCTAAGATTGCCAGTGTCTCTGAACTTTTGGTTTGTATTTTCTTAGGACTCTAAATTTGAGACATATATCTTCACACACAGTTGCTTTAAAAAGAGTAATTCGTGGGATGAAAAATATCATTATAATTACGTATCAGGTCCACAAGGCAAAAAGCAGGAGTATATAAATTTGTTCGGCAATTACCAGAATGATTCTGTATATAACAAACATTTACATGTTTAAATGTTATGGCATGTAAAATTTTACTGGTAGTTAAATACATCTGGGTTTTACCATTTTCACCATAATGAGCTTTTACAATATCTCATTACTTGGGCAGTGCATTTTAAGCGATCGTCAATAATAAAAACACAAAACATCAGTTTTACAAGGAATGTTTTATCGTCAGATTTTCTAAGATAACAATATTGCTTCTGAATAAAGAGCAATATTTGGAGACATTATGGGGATGCATATGCTGCATCCTTTCTTGTGCAAAAATTTGTCATAATTTAGATAATGTAAAAATGAAAAAATCACAGAACTTTCACAAGTGCAAGACGTGTAGTGCTTCTGATCAAATATTGAACAGGGGAAAATCCACCTTACAGATTTTTGTATTGATGGATATCAAGAGATTTGTCATAACTTGTATACATTTTTTCACCTTCTCACTAAACAAGAGCAGTGACACTTACAAGTTGAAATATAACCACTGTGTATGGGCAAATATTTGACATTGGAAATATTTATGCAAAAATTTGCATACATAACATGTATGTTTCCATAACATAACTAGTTAAATTATTCAAAGGTTAACTGGAAGGAGATGAAAATTTGTTTCTAAAGTTTTAAATTCTTTGGATTTTTTTATAGAAATCACCCAAATGATTGTGTAATCTGAATTATGTTAAAAATTTAACTGGTTTCAGTTTTATGAGACTTATATGTGTAATCCAAAAACATATTGCTGTTACAAAAGTCAGAAATTCCAGGATGAAAAACTTGATTCAGCTATAGTTATGGTTGCAAAGTGCTGCTAGAAAGGGAACATACACTTGTAAGCTCATTTTACCACCCTTTATCAGATAAGGGTTTGAAGTCTCAGATCTTTGTTATGAAATGGTGGTAGATTGGAGGCAGATGTCACTACAGGGACAGTGTTAAGACAGTTGCCCAGAACATAAATTTTCAGTTCATGGGTGTGCGCAAATGAATAGTGTGGTGAGCATGGTATTAGAACTGCTTATTTACATGAGGCTGGATTTTTAAAGGTACTTAGGCTCCTAACACCCACTAATTTTCCTTTTTTTAAAAATGATGATTATACTACAACATCTTCTTTTTTGAGTAGCACTTAACAGTACTCACCCAACTGTTACATAACAATTTGTGGTGTTTTTTGAAATAGAGATGGCATGACTGCTAGATCTTTCATTGTATCTTGTTTATGAGGTAGTATAAAGGCT
Organism: Mesoclemmys tuberculata; assembly: GCA_007922155.1. NCBI lineage: Eukaryota > Metazoa > Chordata > Testudines > Chelidae > Mesoclemmys > Mesoclemmys tuberculata. The sequence goes on from ML675622.1 coordinate 17,916,996, forward strand.
AGTGATTGTGTGACTCTCTCACCTTCAGAAGAGTTAACATGTAGCTGCGATGCAATTTTTGTGTGGACTGAACGGTATATTCTTCAGTCCCTGTCAGTACTACCCTTTTAACACACAGACAGGCTGCTGCTGGGACACAGTGTTTTCCAAGGACTGCGCACATTGGCTCTTCAGCATTCCTAGCCACTTTGAGATTGAGATTCTGGTTCTCTGTAAAACAGAGCGCGATGGCTAGGATTTTAATTTAACACTAATAACTGCAAGCCCTGACTGTTGCACAGGTGTAAGTCATAAAGTCATGTAAAAAAGCTGAAAATTGAGCTTTTGTTCCCGTGCATTGTAGTGAGCAATGTGGCTGTTGGTACACAGAGCTGCCTTTTGGCTGGCGGCACAGTCAACTCTTTGTTGCCCCACATTGCTGTTACTCCCATGTTTTCTGATCAACTGTCATATTCCAACCTCCACAAAACCATTAGACTCTCACATGCCATCTACTTTTCACAGTATCCACTGATCATTGAACCTGGTGACATTCTAAATAGAGAGAGCTCTCAACCAGGCTTACAGGTGTGTCTGTCACTTTATACTGACTCACCTGACATTTGTGGCTTCACAGTCACACAGAGACTGACATTCTTGGAATCTTGTTATATGGATACTGATTTATTTTTTAACAGTGCTATTACAAAAAGAGGAACCATGAAGAAGGCAGATACAGTTCTTGATTTTTAAGTTTAAAAGGCTATTTTTATATTTTAAGCTTTTGTATAAAAGTACACAAATTGTTAAATTAGCCTTAACTTACACTAATGAAAAGTAGATTTTTATTAATCCACTGTCTCTGCATCTTTCCAAATAAGACTGCATTAAAAATTGTTTCTGCCAATCCACGAAAGGCATAACAGGTGTACCATGGCTGATTAATCAGTGGTTCAAAATTAGATGATGTAAGTATAGAAATAATTTCTGTATATGCAGTGGGCTTTGTGTAGTTTTCTGTTATGTTGGTGACTAGTTATCTAATCCAGACTGAAGTTTTAGGTACTTCAAAGAGTTTTTAGTTGTGTAAAATAGCAGATTAAAAGGTTAGAAGGCACATTAGAGCTATTATCTTTCCTTGGAAGAGATAGTTTAAACAGAACTTTCTCAGTTTACTATATTTTTATTATATTTCAGATGTTATATTTTCCTTTGCCTTGGGCTTTTCAGCAATGGAGGTAGGGTGCTTTAAATAAATAATGGCTTATGAGTACTATTATAATGTTTTTAAATAGATTCTCACAATTTTTTCACTGAACTCTTACAGGATTATATACTGGTGGAGAGATTTAGCAATGTCCAAATAACTGTTAAAAAATTTTCCCCCCAAATCCACAATTGTTACCTGGGCTTTTTAATTTTCAAACAGGAATGCTCAAAGTGACATGTTCAAGTAGTTGTCATTTGATCGCTTAAGGCTAGTGGCACTAGACTTCCCAAAGTTGTGATGCAGGAGCAGAGCAAAGGCCAGGTAAAGAGAGGTGCTTCTTTAAGCCCATGCTCCTAGAGGCATTGTCTGCCTCAGATACAGTGCCATAGGAGCAGCCAGTAGTATGCATCCTGTCTCATTTATCACCAATATCACCACCAGCACCCCGAACCAGAAAAAGCAAGCAATTTAATATAGGGATAATTATTTTTGTCAAGGTATAGCCAAGGTCCAGACTCCAGAGGATATAATAAAAAAAACCAATAATAATAATAAGTATATAAAAAGATTTTGAGTTCTGTTCAAAAGTGTTTGGTGGTCTAGATTTGGCCCATGGTCCATCTTTTGACTACTCCTTCCTTGGTGCCACAGTATTGCGTTATGTTGTTAAATGCAGAAATCGCTGAGTTAAGGACATTTAATGCAGATTGAAAAATCAGATAAAACTGATGATTCTGATTGAGTTGGGCATCCTATATCTTTTGCAGTAGTTTGTAATATATAAACATTAGCTGTCCATGATTTAGCAAGTGCATACTTTTTCATAGTAGTCTAAGAAAGAGCAGCTTTTTAAGAATTCACAAATTATCTAACTCCAGAATAGTACATTTCTCTGCTTCTTTACTATGTCACTGAATTAATTGGTTGAGAAGAGGTATTTATTTTATAACTCAGTATATAGGTTGTGTGCCCTCATGAGTTATTCTTCTTTTAGATGTAATTATTCTTCTGTTGAATTAGTTCCATAAAAAGTTGAAAATGACAACTAGGAGAAACGTTTTTGAAGTTTGGAAACATTTTTCAGCAGATCTACAGTTATCATTTCAGCACCAAAATTGCATTTCAGTATCAAACTAAAACCCATATTGATAAATACCTTTTTTTTTTTTTGACTTCAGAGCATACTAATACAAATGAATACTTCTTTTTTGCTGAATTTCAAATACAATTGAATTAATTAGTTTTTCAGTGTAAAAACATTTAAGAAAAACATAATGGCAGTATCTTGCTTAGCTTTCAAGCTTCATCTCTTCATATAATACAAAATAAAGTTTAGACAAAGAAAAGTAAATACACAGTTGGATGTAATTTAAACCACATTTTGGTGACTGTGTTGGCCAAGTGAGTGTGGATTATATTCCAGTATTGTTTTCAGTAATAGTGTTACCATGGAAACTAATGCATATACATGTTCAAGAACCTGCCACACACTTAATGTACAGCTACAGTATGTTGAGAAAGCTTTTATTGCGTTAACTTCATTTTGTAATCTCTTCTGGACTTTTTCACCCACCTCTCTTAAATATTTTCTGTGTATCCCATTACCACATGCTTTCTCTTCCCCTAAATCCCATTACTTGATTCATATGCCCTTTAGTCACACGGATATATCACAGAGTTTGCTCCAGAGGGGCTAGAGGAGAAAGGGGTGGCTCCCACACGGAGAGGCCAGTTCATAGGACAAGGATGAAGCACAGAGGTTGACTTTTTAAAAAAGATGTTAACTGCTTTAATACCCAAAATTCTGGATTGTTTTTGCCTGTGTAGCAGTATAAAGTGTAGAAGCAGATAGCAGTCACTTGTGATTAAGGCACTGGGTTGGAATTCGGGATATCTGGGTTCACTTCTTGGCTCTGCCACAGGCTCCCTGTGTGATCTTGGATCTCCCTTTATTTCTCTGTGGAGCAATTCCATATCTTCTCCTTGCATTTGTATCCCTTTGTATCCAGACTGTGAGTTTTTCAGGGTAGGAACTGTCTCTTATTATATGTTTGTACAGTGCTTGGCATCATACTGCTACAGAGTTGACTGGGGATTTTAGGTGCATTTGTAGTTCTAATAATAATTCTGTAGCAAGGGAACATAGGATCACTTTCAGTTTGTATCCCACTGTAGGCACTGTAACTCTTTGTAAGGGTTGTCAAAGAAGTAAGGTCAGACCCTACAAGTTTTGGACTGGGTGTTACCACATCATGCAGCTTACCTACTTGAACATGCTCAGCATTGAGTCAGATGCCCATGAGTACTATAAGTAAATGTATTCAGAGGATTGTCCTCTAAAATGCTGAATAAATACCTGTCTCCATAACACAGTCTGGACTTTGTGCAGCTGAGGTCATTTAAATATAGTAATTATTATAAAAATGTAAAAGTACTAGGATATTATGAAATGTGAGAGTCCAAAGCATGGCCTGTTTGCCAAATGTGACATTTTAATACAGAGGTGTGGAGACTACATCTCCCAACATGCATCATGCCATTTTGAAAAAGGTGGCTTTCTCCGTTGGCTATTTGTTGCATAGTTATGAAAATTCTTCTGGAGTTTCAGGGACCCAAATACTTTTTAACTCATAAAATCCAACAGGAGGACTCTATTTCATCATTGAACGGAATTACCATAGCTTCCTGTCAGGGGCAGTGTACAAGCATCTCTTAAAGAAGCAATTATTTGACACATTTCATTCTATTTAGGTTCTTGTACTGCATCAGTCACTGTGGAATCTGGGCATACTGTAGAGATGCATTAAGTGATTTGACTATATCACCTGTTGCATGAGGTTGTTTCTCCATTACTTTTTCTATCAGGAAAACAGCATTTGATTTTTTTAAAATTTCTTTTACTTTTGTCTATATATGAAGTGTTTTTAGCTTTTATTTCTGAAAGTCAAGTCAAAGAAGTGTGGCTTGCACATGCTCAACAAAAATATACTATAGCACTACTGCAGATAAAATATTTAACAAGTGACCTTCATTTCATGATACCTTTTTCATTTACACAGGATACAATTCTGGCAGAATTGCTTCAGATCCACAAAGACCAAATTGTGGGCTATCATGAACATGATTCCCTCCTAGACCATAAAGAGGAAGAAGAATTGACTGAAGAGGAAAGGAAGGCAGCATGGGCAGAATATGAAGCTGAAAAAAAGGTAAAGATGTCTGCCCTAACTTAAAGTGGGTGTCAAGTGTGTGGAACTAACCTTCAGTTTAAAAACAAAAAAAAGATTCTTCTTCGAATGCTTGCTCATGTCTATTCCATTATAGGTGCATGCACACCTCCATGCAGTTACTGGAACTTTTTTCCCCTTAGCCGATCCTGTACGGCCAGCTCCGGTGCCCCCTGGATTCCTACACACACACCATGTTATGAGGTGCTGCCAGCCCTATACCCCCTCGGTTCCTTCTTTCCGCCTGTAACGGTTGCTGGATCTGCCTGTGCTTGCATCGCAAGTGCTTAATTCCCCTTGTTTTGATCTTTAAAGCATGATTGTTTGAGTTAGTTAGCTAGCAGCTAGCTAGCTAGCTTAGTAACTGTTATTAATGGTCGTTAGGTACTTAGGGATAGTCCCATCTGGGACTTTACCAGGAGCGGGGCATGCCCCGGTCACTGGGCTTCAAACAGTGTGCCTCCTGGAGGAGGGCTTTCCTGCCTAAGTGACCCCCAAAATGCTTGGGGGAAGCCCATTGTAAGGAGAAGTGCTGCAAGGCTTTCAGACCCCTGGAAAAATCCACCTGAAAGCCTTTCTATAGGCATAATGTATCTTTGTAGAAATAGGTCTGTTATTGGCTTGAAAATGGGCTTCTGAATAATGTTATGTAAAATGGTAATGTTAAATATCGCTTCTATAAAAGCTGAACAGACTATGAAAAATGAAAATTTAGGTGTCCTTTGTCATTTGCTGTTTTGATGGTAGACTTTTGTGTATTTGCTTCAAGATAGCTTCACTTAGTGTTTGCTGTCACCTTTTTATTAATAACTAGCTTTGTAATTTTTACATTTTATATTACACATCCAGATGACATTATTTACTATACTTAATTTTGAAAATTTATGGAAAATATCTGCCTTTGAGATTTCTTTAATAGAAAAATAGGCATCTGGTTTCAAAACAAGCCTCCCCCTCCCCCAACCCCAGAAAATATAATCCTGGTGAGGCATAATTACATACTGGAATTGGCCTAAGAGTTTGGAGTTTATTCATTCCCGAAGTCCTAGCTTCTTAAACTAGAGACAAATTTTTTTTATCGTAACCCAGGAATTACTTGATCAAAAAAAGAAGTGGGAGAAGAAAATTGGGTGTATAACAATGATTTTATAAACTGTCAAAAAGGGAGAGACCCACTGATGGTAATGTAGTTATTTTGATTTGAATTATGGTCAGAAGGGCAGAAAGAAAGTAGGAATGGTCATTATAGTAAGTAGAATGAACTTTCTAGTGTTTGAGAACAAAAGCCTCTCTTCTTAAAATGTGCTTATAACTGTTTAAAAAAAAAAATCCTGAAAATAGTTAGATTTCACTTAACCTAGTGGGAAAACTGAATCTAGCCTCAGTTATTGTACTGGGAGAATAAGAACGTAAGTTTTGGTTTGTTTGGTGTAAGTAGGACTATTGTTACCAGAGTGCTGATGTAAAGGCAGCAGAAATGGAAAAATGTCTGAAAGGTGGCGTGTCTGAGTGATCAGATGTGATAACTAATCTACTTTCTTTTTGAATTCACAAAGTGGGAAATATGGAAAACTGCTGAAGATTAAAAACCCTTAATTTTCATATGCTTTCCAAACTTAATTTTGAACGGGACCTAGAACAAAATACCTGAGAAACCCTTTCATTCCCACCTTGGGGAGGGGAAAGACTTCTGAATAATTATTTTCCTGTTAGAAATGCCTTTTTCCAGTTTTACCATTTTATATAATGCATTTTTTCCCATGACATTTATTTTAAAAACATGTAAAGTAGTACCATTTCCATTACACAAAGCAGTTTGCCTGAAGGATATAAGAACATCATGCATAGGGGCTAGAATCTCAGGACTAGAATGATCGACATTGAAAATCCATTTTCTCTATTCCTTTTCAAATGTGAAGTCCTGCAAAATTTAGATTTTTGAAAGATTGTTGAGTAATTCCTACCAGAAACTTGAGAATTCTATGTTCATTGGTATTTAATAGAAATTCTATAGTAAAAAGACCTTTTTTCAATTTAGAAAGATTAGGCTGTATGTGAATTAGAATATATGAGAATCCTTAACAAATACAACGTGGTTTATGGCAAAGCTGAAAGTGCTATTCATACATCTTTTGGCTAGTTACTAAATCCTAATGCTACTAATTAATGAACATTGCCACTATTCTTAGTATTTAAATCATACCCTTCTTAAAACAGAGTAACAGTTTATACGTATACAGATTCTGAAAGCAGCATCCTCAGAGTTGTACAAATTAATTACATAAATCCCACATTTTGAAATCTGAGAGAAAGTTAAGCACTTTAGATCAGTGTTATGCCAAGGGAGCTACATTATGTAACTATTCATCACAAGACTATAGTAGTATTGTTGAGATCTAGAGCTTAAATGTGTCAGCTGTATATGCAACATAAAATGTTAATGTTGTTCATGATTGAATTCCTAGAGAACATCCAACCCTCTATGAGCTATTTTCCATAAACACTAACACTCTCTACTTTCAAATTCAGAAATGTAGAGGAAAAAGGGAGACCCTTCTGAGGGGAAAAATAATTTAATATATGCTGTTTTACTCCAAGACCAGTGCTCAGCACAACAGTTACCACGTATAGCGCTCAACCCCTTCTAAAGAGTGAGAAAAAGAGTGATGCTCATTCAGGACTGATTCTGTGGTATCCCAGATAAAATTTCATACGGTTGATTTATGTAGACTTAGTTGTTTGTGAAGGCATACATTATTATACCTGGCTGGCATAGCTGCTTTTTTAATGATCCCAAAGGAAAGGATTTACTGTACTGGTTTATGTGACTCAAATTTATTCTTAAAAAAAAGTTCATCTTTGCTATTGGCTGAAGGTGGGATTATTTGTACTTCTAAAGAACAATTTGTTAGCCTCCCTCTGTTTAGGCATTCATGTCCCCCACATTTTGGAAATACAAGTTTGCCTGCATATCCTACTGGCTTTGTGCAACCAGGCATGCCTTTCAGTTGCTTTGTGGTATAATTTGTTTTAATATTTTGGGGAATTCTTTTTCTTCAATAACTTCTTTGATCTAAATGACGTTTTTGTCTTTTATTTCAACTATGGACTTCTGTATTTGAGACTTATTCCTTGCACTTCTTTCTTCTAATGAATAAAGCTCTACATACTGCATTTCAATCAAGTCAGCTTACTAACCTGTTCAGCTAGTTTTTCTGTATTTGATTGATTGATTAATTTTTGAAGTCCTTGCCCTGTTGCTGATATATCTGTAATGGTGTTTGGCTAGACAAATGTGTACTACTGTATCCATATCACAGCACTTCAGCATGTGCTTAAAAACTTTTCTTATATCAGTCTTAAACAATCTATTGTCAGACAATATACATATCACTTGCACACTTTTACATTAGAGTAATATGTATTACTAGACAAACCGAGAACACTGTTAAGATTTTCTTCTGTTATTGTGTTTATACCAGTTATAGGTGAACTAGACTCAAATAATTTCAAGATAAATACTAAGGCTTCTCTGAGTGGTTGGAAATTTAATCATTTTGATTCCACGCGTTGGAAAGAATTTTCAGTACACTTGGATACACTTCTAAGAGTTAGAACTTTTATCTCTAATAAGATCTTTGGTTTCTCTTATAAGGATGTGTTTCGTTTATGTGTGAAAGAGTGTTTAATTCTTTCCTAGAACTGACAGCAGTGGCATGTTATAGAATTTGGTTTTAACTACTATGAATATTTCAAAGTACAATTTTTGTTTTTAAGGGTCTGACCATGCGTTTCAACATGCCAGCTGGGACCAATATGCCCCCTCCCAATTTCAACTCTCAAACTCCATATATTCCATTCAATTTGGGAGCATTGTCCGCAATGAATAACCAACAGCTAGAGGTAGGTAGTGAAATCCAAATGGCAGTGTGTCTATGTTGCTTTGAGCATGTCTTAGCTATTGAAATTAAGTTACAAATCAGTAATTATTGAAAATTTTAAATATCCTGATACTTAATACTTTATAGTTGAATGTTACATTTTTTAAAAGTAGATCTACAATATGTGTTTAATTGAAATCTACTAACTTCTGTGTGCATATTTAAATGCTTATACCAACAGTGTGTCTTGATTGTAGGAAGCTGATCACTGGAGCATATGTATAATATTAGGAAGGTACTAGTATAATTTAAAACAAGTAATGTTGAACACAGTAATAGTGAGTCATGAATGTTACAGTTGACAGTCAAGATGAATATTACAATGCCAACCGCAAAAAGTTTAGGTGCAAAAGTTCTCACTTAGGTTTAGCATTGTTTTGATAATTTAAAAAGCACTGAGTTATAGAATGTTTTTTGAGGACATATTTGTATTTTCTGTTCATTTACTTATCTCCAAAGTCTAACCATCTGTGAATTTATTTCCGTCCTATTACCCAACTCTGCATGCTCACATATGTAAAAAATAGTTTCAAATATAGCTATATGAAATAGAGATGGAGAAAAACATTTCTAAATGTCTTGACAACTTCATCTGTTGCTTTGCACCGACCTTTTTAATTCATTGTCTGCTATTCTCTCAGGACCTCATTAATCAAGGAAGAGAAAAAGTTGTGGAAGCAACCAACAGCGTAACTGCAGTGAGAATTCAGCCCCTTGAAGATATAATTGCAGCTATTGTAAGTAAGATGGATGTTAATCCACATTTGGTCAGGATCTTGAATAAGAAGCAGTGTCAAGCAGAGAAGTGACTACTGACTGTAAATAGTTGTCCAGTTAATTGAAATATTATTTTTTCTTTAATAAAGCAGCCTTTCTAACTAGTGCTGATTTATGTTACCATAACGTGTAGTAACAGCTAATTAATGATGAAGTGGGGTAGTAGCATCTATGTGCATAGTAGAATCTTGTAGTGCCGACAGTTTGGTCCACAGCCCTCTGTCAGTATTATTTACCATACTGTGAAAATGCTGGCTCTGTGCAAATGAGACTAATGGGTAGGCTCAGCTGAGTATTGTTTCCTGTTTTCTTCTCCATACATTCTACCCTTTTAAAAAAAAAATTTAGCAAAGCATGTTTTTATTGGTAATGTAAAGAACTAATTTTTAGTTATAGTTATAAAACTGTACTTCTGCAGTATATTTACTGGAAATGGGGCTGTTGGTCAACACCGATGGTATTGATGCATCTGTGAACAAATTGGGAGAAGTTGATTGTCCTTATTTTTCTATCAGAGTAACTAATAAAATGTATTTTGTTTCCTTTTCAGTGGAAGGAAAATCAAACCCTAACAGAGACCCAAGTACAGGCCTTGGCCCTAAGCAGACAGGCAAGCCAGGAGCTTGATGTTAAGCGTCGAGAAGCCATCTACAATGATGTCTTGGCAAAGCAACAGATGGTAAGAATTCTACATGCCTTTTAGGTAGTTATATTTATTTGGATTGGGGTGTGTGAGTGACACCCACCAGGACTAGCACACGATATTAAAGACATTTCTGTAGAATGCCTGCTTCTTATCAATCCCTTGGGCCAAGTAATTACCAACAGTGTATTTTGCTCTTCCACATCAGGAAGTGCTTAGTCATACAGCGTGTTGGACTAGCATTGAAGTAGATTGCAAAATACAGTCTCCCAAATTCTACAGTTAATTCATGAGTTTGAAGTGCTTGAAGACTAAGTGGCTTAAAGAATACCAAATAACTGGTATTAGGCATGAAGCGTATAGTGACCTTTACACAAGACCCAGTGTCCTTAAAGATGCAATATCATCTTTACATTCTTGCATTTTAAACACACTTTCTAAGCATATATAGGAACTTGCACCTCTTGAGTATGGTTCAGTTTACAGCAGTTTAGTTCTATGGGAAAACAAATCAAAACACATGCACTCTTCCATGCATTAAACCTTCTTTAAAACAAGTCAGAATTCAAAATAATCCATGCCAATGCTATCTTTCTGAAACCTTTCTCATTGCCCTTTCCTAGTGCATTCCTTTGCCAGTTATAGGCTTTGTACTGGAAAGTTCTAATTCCTGACACCAAGCGATAATTACCTTACGTAGAATACACATTACTTAGAAAGTACTAATGAGTTACGTGGTTTTAAGTTATTTTGTGAAATCTGAAACTTTGCCAGTCGGCATTACTCCAGCTGGAAGTGTTTTCTTTTTTGGTGTTTGTCCCTAAATGTTGATTTGCCCATCAACGTGTAGGGTTTTCAAAGGGGTGATGAATGGTACCGGACAACAAATGCTGTAACTAATACATGGGAGTAGTTTCACAGTATAATGCCTATCACCATGGCAACTAACATCAATGCTGCCTGCAATACAATAGGCAAGTCATTAGGAGAACTAAGTCCTAAATGGTGTTACTAACTGGTTTCTACAGTAATCAGCTTGCAAATGCCATCACATTAGTGATGGTGATAACAATAATGCTTTTTCCTTCAGCCATGGTAACCTTAACAAATTGATTTTTAAGTCTAAATCTGATACTTGCTGCATTGGGACAGGTCATGCACTTGTAACAGCTCCACTTTCCCTCCACACAGTTAATCAGTTGTGTTCAGCGGATACTTATGAACAGAAGACTACAGCAGCAGTACAATCAGCAGCAACAGCAGCAAATGTCTTATCAACAAGCAGCAATGAGTCATCTCATGATGCCAAAGCCTCCAAATTTAACCATGAATCCTTCCAACTACCAGCAGATAGATATGAGAGGAATGTATCAGGGAGTTTCTGGTGGTATGCAGCCACCGCCACTGCAGCGTGCACCACCCCCAATGAGAGGCAAAAATCCAGGACCTTCCCAAGGAAAATAAATGTGATTTTGCACTATAAAAGGATTGTTAAAATCAGAGAGAGAACTTTTTTTATTTTTTTAGGAATCAATGGCTTAATAGAACTCAACTGCATAAATAGTTTGGTTGGACCCCTTAAATGCCATGTTCCATTTTAGTGTTTCAACTTTGTTTAAATAAGATATAACATTTTTTCCTCTCATGTCAGTGATGTTGCCTAGAATCTTCTTACATGTGTTGACTACAGGAGATATCAAATTGTTTTCAGTGAAAACAAGTCCTTCCATAATAGTAGCAGCTCCACAGGTTTACTATCTGATGTCCTATGCTTGCTTTTAGTAGCCATAAAACCATCATCAAACATAAGAAACTTAGGAAAGAATACAGATCTGTATGTTTCAGTATGCCATATATAAAATGTGCACAGCTGAGTTCTTGATTAGAGTTGATTCCTCAAATTATGGAGTACTTTTCTACTTACCCATTTTTTTGAAATTAGTGAGTATGATAAGACAGAGAGAAATGATCTAGTTTCCTTTTGACTGAAGCCTGGATTCATGCTGTATCATCTGTGCTGAATAAAACATAGGAACTGAAAATTCTCTTGAGACAGAATTGAGTGCAATATTCTTAAATACTACGGCTTGGAAACTTTGTCATGCAGTTACCTTGAAACTGTGTATACAGCCTTAAATCATGACTTGAGAAGATCATTTTTTCTTCTCCAGTCTTCTGCCACTTTATATTTTCAGTTTTATGTGATGGAATAACTGATAAACTTAAATTTACAGGTTCTTATCCTTCACACATTATTTCCCTCTCTGCTGACTCTTATACAAAGCACATTTCTGTTAACTCCTTGATGCTGGTGCTAGTGTCTCTTCCCATTGCTGGCAATGGGATATGGGCCAAGAAAATCAAATTACTGGTATTTTGGAAGTTAAGATAGTGGTGGTCGTTAGGGTCACTCCCTGGTTTATAAATAACATCAAAGTGGCAGAACCATTGTTGACTTCAAATTCATACAATGAATGTGCTTTAATAATTCCAGTGCTGCCAGAATTGTGAATAATTCCTCCTTGTATAAATAAGGATCTCTGCCTACCATGCTCTTCTCCCTACCTTTTCTTTTATTTTTGTCAGAATGTATGTTCGTATAAAAAGTCCTTGATTTTTTTAACCTAGACCGAGTTAAATTTCTGATTGATTACATGTCCTTAACACCTACGTTCCCAACATTTTAATAGGATAGTAGCACATTTTCTGTGCTTATGATGATCCAGCACACAAGGCTTTTCTTTGCATGTAGTTTGGTTGATATTATTTTTAAAGGAAAAAAAATTTAGAATGCAGAAGTAAAATGACAGGAATATTTGAGGCAATACTGTGTCAGGTATTGAAAACAGCTAGAAAATTTGAGAAGCAAAAAAGCTGAATGGAGGAATTTGCTCTAGATATCACTGTACTCACATTACTTGCTGACATCAACTAGAAGTGTTTGGTTTCTTGAATCACTCTTGAAGGATTTTTTTTTCCAAAGGACAAGTGTTTCAGCATCTAAAATATACAAATCTTATGAGATACTTCATTTTTTGATTGAATTTTCATTTGTCATCTGACTAGAATTCGTTAAATCTGCTGCAAAACTGTTTAAGAAAATTGTTGGTTTTCTGTTACGAGACAAGAAACTCTCTATGGAGTCAGCCCAGCTCCATAATCAGATTTATTTAATTTGACGGGAGAGGAGCCATAAAGGGTGTAGAAGAAGTTTAAAAAAAAAATTGGACTTTGTGAGACAAGCATTTGAATGCAAATGTACTCTGGGCAACAGTCACTGATATTCCTGCGTGTCATGAATAAGACAAACATGTTCTACCAGACCTGGAAATTTTCAATGGAGTTCTACGATAACATGCTCAAAGACTTAAATGTGGAAGTTTTAGGCAACATTTAAAGGCACATTTTTCAACCCTGGACAAAACTATGGATAACAGAAGACTAATGCATAAGAAGATTAATCAGAGACAAGAAGCTTTGAAATAAAACTTGGACCAGTTTGTATACATGTTCATCACTTGACATTTTAGCTGCATAATGTGTGTATAACATGAAGCTTTAACAAATATTTAAAAGACAGAACATTACATCAATAAGGTAATAAAAGGCTCATTTTTATATTTGTTTTAGATGTTTTAACTAGTTTAAATGGCTTAAGATGACGAATAAAAATGTTGCTTGTAATACAGTTTTGCCTGCTAAATTCTCCACATTTTGTAACCTGTTTATTCCTTTGGATGTAAAGCGTTTTTGCTTAGTATTGTGATATTGTATATGTTTTGTCCCAGTTGTATAGTAATGTTTCAGTCCATCAACCAGCTTTGGCTGCTGAAATCATACAGCTGTGAAGACTTGCCTTTGTTTCTGTTAGATGGCTTTTCAGTTCTGTATTAAATATCTTAAGTACTGTAGAAAAGATGTCACCTCTTCCTATAAGGCTGTTTTGTAATATATATATAAGGACTGGAAATGTGTTTTTAAAGAGAAGCATTCAAGTATGACAATATACTATCTGTGTTTTCACCATTCAAAGTGCTGTTTAGTAGTTGAAATGTAAACTATTTAATATCTCATTTAATAAAGTGACCAAAATACATAAATGTGCATGGTGCTGCATTTGGTCTGCATTGTTCACAATGCATGAAGAATTTATCATTTGAGAAATAGCAGACTAATGGTTGTGAATGGAGCATTAACTGACTTATCTTTCTGGTATAAACACTCTTCACATTTTTAGTTCAGAATTCAGGAAAAATACTTAGAGAGAGCTGGGGCCCAGGAGACAGTTCCAGAAATACTACCTTCTGCATATAGTGCTTGCCTTTGGAGATTACCCAGATATGCATGTAGCACTTGGGATCTATGGAGTGCCACATGACCAACACCCTGATCAGTTCTATAGATGCTGGAAGAGAAAAATTTTGCAACCTTCTTCCGTGATAACCCAGAAGAACCTCTACAAATGGATCTATCACAGCTTCCTGGGATTTTGATCTGGGTGCAAAAGCTACCTCTTTTGCCCAACAATCAGATGAACTAAATTGTAATACAAAGAGACATTGTTCAAACTAAGTTTGGGGGAGGGGTAGCAGGTAAAGTACTTGATGCTAAGAGGTGCTGTGCACCTGAAACTCACAGATTTCATGGGAACTGTGGGTTCCCAGCCCCCTTTAGTATTAGATCCCAAAATTCTAAGTTAGCAATTCTAACTTGTATTTTTTAAATATTTGCTTTGATGACTGCAAACTCATGTTTTATAAGATACCAGCTATTAAGTGGTAACTGATCGATATAACTTTAATCAAAGCCTAATCCAATGACAATCACTTATTAGAGCAAAGAACCACAAAATGTGTCATAATTTTCTTCTGACTCTTGTCTACATGTTAACAGTACAGCAGGTAGAAGCATGTGCCTTCTGCACTTAGCATATTGATCTGCTGATGCCGCTTGTGTGCATTTGGGCATTTTTGGGTGTGTAATTAAGAATGAATATGAGAACCTTATGTTAAGCCAGCCTTGCAGATCTTTTATGCAAATTTACCAACACAGGCACAAAATCTACTTTCCTCTTCCCTCCATGGGGGGGAGGAGGGGTGTTCAACCTTTCAAAATCACTTACTTGCTGTTGATGAGTAAAACTTTGGAAAGCTGTGCTATACATACCATAAGTATTCTCCTTTAAAACCCCTTTTTCGTCATAACTACCAAAACCAAACCAGCTTGCATATTATCCACACCACTTGCCTATCATGCAGACCAATATTATCTCATCTCATTGTTTCCTTGTACTCCCCCGTCTGTATGTATCCACCTGTTGTCGCTTGTGCTATTTGTGCTATACTTAGATTGTTCTGTGTTTGTACGGTGCTTAACACAATGGGATCCTGATTCATGACTGGCACTCCTAAGTGCCATGGTAATAAGTATGTGAGTGACAAGGTGGGTGAAGTTTTATTGGACCAACCTCTCCTGGTGATGTGGGTTGTGTACCTGATTTTGCCACCACTTCCTGGGTGACTTTGAACAAGTCCTTTAACATCTGTGCGCCTTCATTTGGTCCTGTAAATGTAAAATACAGCACTTTTCCTTATGTGGTACCATAATATTTACAAATCTGTGCTCTATATGCAAAATAGTTGTAGTGGGGCAAGGGGCACTTGAGATTGAAGTTCTCTTAGGCAGCAATAACATCTTTTAAGGTTTATCTGTAGCACCTGTGACTGCCCAGGTGGGTTTCCTCAGGTCTTTACTCATATGGAGCAGCGAGAAAGGAGCCCCTATCTGATGACAAGATGCTCCCAGCTGCCTCCACCTTAATTTACAGGGAGATTTAAAGATGAGAAATTTAAACTTTCAGCAAAAAACAACCAAAATATACATTCAGTTTTTTTCACTAATTCAAAAAAAGTTTCAAGTTGAAGCATTGCATACATTTTTTCCTGTGGAACAGGATTTGCACAGAATCCTTGGAAGTTGTCTGTCCATGAAATTGGTATGTGGAATTTTCATTATGGAAATTGTATGATTGTAGGAAAAACATTTCACCCAAGACCTTTTATGCTGCTCTACTGATTTCAGCATCCATCTGAAATTCTTGTAAAAAAAAAAAAAAAAGACTACAAGCTACAGAAAATAGTGATAGAATGTAAAATACTAATGTTTCCAACACATTTACAACTGAATTTCACCTGCCATGACTGCACCTGTGTGGGTGGCAAGGGAAGATCATTCACACCCCTGAAGCCATAAAAAAAAGTAATTATCCATTTTAAAATATATCTTAATCCATTACCATAGAATATTAGAGTTGGAAGGGATCTCGGGGGTATCTAGTCCAACCCCCTGCCCAAAGCAGGACTAATCTCAGTTAAATAACTAACCTCAGCTATTTTTCAATAAATGCTTAAGAGAGAGCCCAAGTTTAGCCATGAAGGCCTTGGTTCAGCAAGGAACTGCAGCATGTGTCTGACTTTAAAGCATTTAAGTAGTTCTGTATTGGCTACAATGGGACCACTCGTGCTTAAATTCCTTTCTGAGCCAAGGTCTAAATCCAACAAACTCCCACTGGTGTTAGTCAGGTTTGCTGGATTCAGGCCTGCAGAATGTGCCCCTCAAAGGATGTGTTTTACTGGATTTAAGTAGTGCAAAGAAGTGGTAAGTTATGTAACCCATTTAAAATGAGAGATTCAGTACATTGTTTTTGTTCTGCCTGCCTGCCTGAAGAGCACAGGTATGTAGGTGCATTTTATTACCATCTACTTCACGTCTCTTCATCCTTTTGCAATAGGAATCTCTCTTTGAAAACTAGCTTTAAAGTAGCTGCTGGATCCTTAAGAACAGCCCTGACACTTGCTATAGAAGTTTTTACACATTAAAATTAATACTTTGTCCTGAATCAGTTGTTATGAACTACCACATTGGATCTCATAGGCAATCCTGTTCCCCCTGAATTCAATGGCAAAATTCACATGGACTTCAATGGGGTTGGGATTTGGCCCATCATTCCATGAGGAATGTATTCTAATTAGACAGTTCATAAAGCATTTTGAAGATGAAAATCCATATATAAGTGCCAAGGGTTATAGTTGTATATGATGCCTCACATTCAACAGTCTTCATTAGGAAGGAAATACAGCTCACATGTAGACTCACCTGCCCCAGATTTTGCAGGACAGTCCTGGTTCTTCAGCTCCCCTGATTTAACATTAAAAACTTCACTGGGTATTCTGCTCTTTGAAAGGTATCCACCCTAAGAATGCAGATTGACTGGGGGTGTGGCTGTAACAGGGGTGCAGGATCAAACACTAGATGTGGATCTTTTTCCTTAAATAAGTGAAAGGTAAAAGGTACATTTTATTGTCCTTTTCATAAATGAGCCTGACTCTGGACTTAGGTACTGAGAATTAGATTTTTCAGTAATGGCTCAGACGTTAAAGGTAAATAAACATTTTTATTTCAAACATGGGATTAAATTCCTTCATGTCTAGATTGTTCGGGTAAAGCTCCTTTAATCTTTTATCTTGCAACTTGAAGTCCACTGTCTATGATGGTTGTTATGTTGCATACACTGAGTTGCAAGTATAGAAATGTTTGGGATAGCAAAGTACTGTTATGAAGAACTAGCAAGATTGTCACAAAGGGGAAATAGCAGTAGGTAAATGAACTCTGTGCATCAGACAGAGCTTTGTTAACAATATAACACATGAAGAGGCTGAGCTGACCATCCTTGGTTTGGTAAAGCCACCACAGGAATCAAGTAAGGGTGGTGGGTGCAGACCTACAGGAATTTGTGATTTCAACAGCGCCTTAAAGGTGAAACTGAGAGAACGCTGGAAGACAAGGCTGTAAGCAAAACATTTTTAAAGCTAGCGGTCTTGATTTTCTTTTACATCTGGAGCTTTAAGTGGCTCGGTATCTCAGACATTAGTGGCTATTTGTATTTAAAGTGCAGGTGTACTCTATAAAGTGATGTAAGTAAAAATAGCACATTCTTACTCAACAGCCCTGCTCCCGGTTTGTCTTCAGAGTCAAACTTGCTGACTTCAGTATCAATATAAATTGGACTGTGAGCCCTGCAGAACCCACACAATGGAAGAGAAAGGGAGTTGGAATCTTGAGCTTCATCAGCAGAACTGTTTGTTACAATCATCAATTGATTGCTATGCTACTGCACAGGTAGGGCTTGCTACGAAGACACGGATAATTTGTACTGCAAAATCTTTATCAGTGATTGTGTGTGTGTGAGAAAGAGATCAACCAACTTAATTTTCCAGAGCGCAGGCTGAGTTTGCATGTCAAGCAGGTAGAAAAACCACTTTTTAGCCCCGGGATTCAGTAAATTAATCTCTATTCAGCACAGCATTGAAACATATTTAAATGTTGTGTTGAATCAGAGTCTTAACCTGAAGCCTGAGCATGGTTGATCTGGCATCAGTGGGACAATAACAACAAAGTATCCCATAAAGCAATTTTCACAGCAGCTCCTATCTGAGTAGGCTCCGATTCAGAAAAGCATGTATGAATAGCATGTTTTCCAGCGCTTCACTGAATTCTGGCTTTTTAGCAGTAGCAATTAAGGTTGAATGGGAAGGAGCTGACAGTTTCTTGAGGTGTTACTGCCAGGCATTGATTAGTTTTCGAGCAGTACCCTTTGCTGAGACTGTCATCACTATGATAAGGTAAATGTGTTTAAATACTCTAGAATTACTCTTCGTTTTTGCTGTGTTTCTTTGCTTTGTACCGCCTCTGCCTAGGCTCATGTTTGACTATTTTTTACACCATTAATGGTTATCCAGAAAGGGTGCTCAATGTTCTATTTAGTTTTTAGAATGGACCTTTAATCAGTCCTTAATCTGGTCATATATACCAGAGTCTCACTAAGGCTACATGGGTAAATACTGCATCTTTGTTCAGAATTATTTTGAATTCCTACAAGCTCTTTGGTATCTTACAGCATCGATTAGTTAACATTTATAAAGTGCTTTGAAGATGCAAAGCACTGGAGTACTAATACACTAAAAGTGGTAAAGACGTGTATATCTCCTTAACATCGCCTATGAATGAGAGATTCTCATCCTTGTGCCATTGCATGATGTCTTTTGGACCTCAATCTGGCCCAGTGTATCATTTTATTTTGCCTATTTTACTGCAGCTGAGAATCATCGGGATTCATGGATCCTGAGTGAAATCCTGGCTGCACTGAATCAGTGGGAGTTTTGCCCAAGAAAACTTTTAAGATGAGTCAATGGTGACCTGATCAGGTGTGGCCTTTGAGTGCTACTTTCCATTAGCACTGCATTTTACAGATTTGTCCTGCCCGTCAGAAGGGTCTCAGTCTGTGTGCCTCAACCCAAAACACCATACTCTTTAAGTATAATTCTTGTTCTCATGGTAAACAAACAAACCATAACTCTTGTTCTCAGGGTAAGCAAACAAGACAAAAAATTAGTGAGAAATCCACAATATAAAGACAATTTTATTGCCGATAAGCTCTTAAAACTCTTTTTGTTTTTTCCTGTTTCAGTAGGACCTTATTCTTCCTGATGAAAATCCAGTCATAACATCTCTCATTAAAAATAAAATTATTTTGAAATAAATAAATATATAAAATAAATATCATATACATTTTATAAATAAGTTTTGTCCTTATGCACAGTATCCATGCTTACATCTTAATAATGTTTCCCACCCCTATTCCCAACCCCCAACAGCAGGAAAAAAAACATACAACAGGACCAGTCCATTATAATCCATGTAGCAATTCCAGGGCCACTTCAGCAGGGTACCATTTGAAGGGCATTTTCTTAAAATGTAACCATTCCAAGCTTATCAGCAGCATCTTCATCGGTACTGTGGTCTTTTTTTTTTCTGTAATCAAGTTGTTGTTGGTTGTTTAATCATTCACATCATTGCATGTGAATATTCCAACTCTTTCAGAAAGTGAATGAAATTGAAAGATTATATGGAGGGCTCCCTCCCCATCCCCATCCCCCACCTCCCACTAATAACCCAGCTTTGATATACACTTTAAACAATGAGGAACGGCAGTGTTGAATTCACTGTAAGTGCTTTTCTATGTTATGTAAGTTTATAGGAATGTTGGAATGACTATTAATATAGTGCTCCAGGAAAAAGCTTGGGAACCCAAGTATGTACATTGATTGGATTGATTGCAGGAAACATCACCTATAGTGGAAGAGATCTCTGTACATTGCAGGTATTTTAGCAGGGTCCACGGGTCTGGGTAAAAAATGAGTGAACTTCTGGTGTCTCTTAGTCCTGTATCCTTCACGAGGTGAGCCGTCCTTGTTCAAAGCCACATAATACTGTCTCTCAGAGTCAGAATGTTTGTAGAGGGTCGAGGCATACGTGTTATACCAGTTTTCTTCAAACTGCTCTCGGAAAACGCACTCTCTTGTAAGTTTCTTCTGTGTTGGAGGGGTGGTGAGAGGGACAGAAAAGACACACATGAAATTTAAACTTGTGTTTCTTTATAGATTCCATTTCTTCCTCATCTTTCACCTCAATTTCCTGACCTTTCTTGGCTTCCTAATTCTGGCTCCCCTGAGGATGGCCACTGATGACTGAGACGTTCACCCCTGTAAAATGCTTCATTTCTGATTCACTAATTCTAGAGTTGAACTCAGAATTATAAAAGGCCATATCCAAATGCCCCTGAACTTTGCGAAAGAAGGCAGCAAACTCCAAATTCAGATCTGGATCTGAATTTTGCAAATGCTCCCAACTTTACAAATAGTCTGAACCAAAACTCAATATCTGAACACTGCTGGAAGAAGGAGTGTTTGAAATCTGTAGCTGAATGTTGTAGCTTAGCTACATCTTTAATTAATGCACAGAAAGGCTCTGGCCTAAAATGGCATTACTGGTGTATGCTGCATGATATACATCATTAAGGGCTGCTACAATGGTTCATGGAGAACACAGTTTACCTATCACCTTAAGCACAGGACTTGTCATATAGACCTATAGGGTTAGAAGGGAACACAAGGGTCATCTAATCTAAGCCCCTGCCATGAGGAAGGATTTGTCATGTCTGTATGTATAATGTACAGATAACACCAGCTGACCAGAGATTAAAAGCAGAAAACGTAATAAATTTCAATGGTGTCTGTATCATTGAACTGCAGTTTGAACACTCAGCACCTATAACAATATAAGATATAATAAGGAAAGCACTATATAGCCTATAATCTCTGGAAAAGATAGAGCAGGATGATCTAAGGCCATGAACATAATGGAAGAAGGTCTTTGTGCCCAACAACATTGTATCGTCCTACAGCCATGACACCAACCACAAGCAGTTTGTAATGGGAACTGGAGCCCGGATCCTGAAGCATAGTGTGGTTCCTTCTGCCCACATTGCCAACCACATAAGTCATAGGGTCATAGAGATCATCTAGTCTGACCTCCTCTACATCACAGGCCATCGCCAGTACCCGCACGCTAAACCTAACCACCAAAATCTGACAAATATCACAGCCCATAGAAGACTGTACCCCAGACAGAGAATAAGAGGGTACAAAGTTCCAGGGAAATGACTAAGTGAGATAATCCTGGCAAGTGACTCGCACCCACCCAGTGCAGAAAGCAAACCCCTCAGAGGTCTCTCCCAGTCTGACCTGGGGGAAAATTCTTCCCAACCCCGTAATTACTGATCAGCGAGACGAGGGGTAGTCAATTATTTTTTGTCAAGGTCCACATTTCTTGCTCAAAATAAAATCAAAGTCCAGACTCCAGAGAAAATAATAATAAAGTAAATAAAAAGATTTTGGGGTCTGTTCAAAAGTGTCCGGTGGTCTTGATTTGGCCCATGGTCTGCCTATTGATTACCCCTGATTTAGGCCCTGAGAATGCTCAGTGCCACCACAGAGCCTTGGTCCTCCTACCTTCCAGTGTCCTATTTCGAGCCACAGCCATCCCTGATGCTTAGAGGAAGGTGATTTAAAAAAAAATCTCCCAGAACACATTGGGAAGAATCCCTTCCTGAACCCCTGTTAGTGGTCCACTGAAACTTTGACGCATGAGCTTTAGGCACGTATGATGTAAACCAGAAGTAAACCCCAAGATTGCTGAGCTCTGGTCCCACAATCACAAGCAACCCCATCATATCACTGCACTCATAAATTTGTCCAGCTCTCTTTTAAAACTATTTAAATGGCTTGCCCCCACAACTCCTATTGGGAGGCTGTTCCAGTCTGGGCATGGAGCCAGTGTAAACAGCCATCAGAGGATCATCTCAGTAGAGGGGAATTCTCAGGTGATACAGAGTCACTGGAGCGACTAGGAAATAGGCAACGTGTGAGGCCTCCCTCTGTCCTATTGATCCCTGTCTGCCATAACTGCATCTCGGGACTTTTGGCAGCTGGCACTGAAGTTAAACATCCAAGCGACATGCATCAGTTGCATGAAGAGTAGCATGTTTCTAACTGCAAAAGGATAAGTTAGATCCATCACAGAAACGATTTGCAATTAACCCTCTATGTTTAGCAATATGCAGAGGTACTAAATGGAGAAAAAATGAAAACACTGAGGGACCCGATGGGTTTGATCTCTGGAGTTAAATTCACTCACAAAAGTTTATGCAAGATTGGCACAGAGGAAATAACTAGTGAACCCTTACAAAAACACTAGACTATTCTACAGCAATCTCCTAGAATATAGCACTAACATCGGGTCAAGATCTCATTTTATGGATCTTTACTGTAGAATACTTTTATACCTTTTAATAAGGGAATTCTGGTCATAGTGTTGACAACTCTTGCAATATTTGGTTGTTTTCTTAAAGCCCTTGCTCTTGGAATCCTGTGATTACAAAAGAATCCCTGTTTTCACTTTTTATTTTAAAAGGAAAGATTCTAGCCATGCATGATTGCAGAGAAAAGCTTGAAAATGTGACCTGAGTGTACCCTAAAGGTAAATAAAATTAATACAAAAATGTTATGTATAGTACATTACATTATTTATTTATTTTAAATTTCTTGTATTTTTGGAACACCTGACTCATGAATTTTGACATTTGGGCTTGGAGATACTGCTGTTATTTCATCTCCTTCGGACACCTGGCCAGTATGAAATACATTTTCTAATGCACTGGTACATGGTGGCAGAAAAGAAAATTTCAGTTATATTGTACTGATATTAATTCTGTTACCAACTAAGATTATATGCTATTATATGGACTTTTGTGTGGCCTGACATTAACAAATTCTGACTGGCCTAATTGTGGAACTGTTCGTTACTTTAAGATTGCAAAGCAAAACAAGTACAATGCAGGTTAGTTTCTTATGCTTCAATAGCACAGTTTACCGTTCTGATCCCACATGGTGGTGAGCACCCAAATCTACTGACTTCAAAAGGAGTCGTAATTGCTGAACTCTTTTTAGAAGCAAGCCCTACTTCCTGAAGTATAATCTAATGTTTTGTTGTTTAAACTAAATTTGAATTAAATTAAACCAAACAGAAAACAAGAGTGACAAAAATGCAGATAGGTCCTCTACGGTTGTGTACCTTAAATCTTCAAACCAACAGACCCGCCACAGAGTCTCATAATTTTCCCAGGACATTACCCCCTAGGGCTCTGCATGTGCCTTTTACTCACTGTTCCTAACAGATGTAAATACAGATTCTACCCTTTTGGGCTGTTTTCCTAATTTGTGAACGTGCTCTCATCATCCCTCCTTTTAGTTTTTATACTCGCTTGGTGCATTTTATTTCAAATTAAATGATAAGATCTTCAGGGCTGAGAGTGTGTCTTGCTTCATTTTGGTATGCTGACTGGAGCAATGGGGCCACAGTCCTGGTGGAGGCTTTTGGTCACTAGGATGATTTAAATAATTTGAAATAATAATGATTTTGTGGCAGATTGTGATTTTGAGAAACAAAGCTAAGGTTTGAGCATCCACATGTCATAAACTCTATACTGCCTACATTACACATGCCCTATCTATTTAGACATGCATTTAATAGCTTATCAGTTACATACATGCAATATAGGTGAATTAATTTTCTATGAACTCTTAACTGCCTTTTTTCTGTTTAAATGTGTAACCTTGATATTGCATACATGTAGGTCTCTGCATTTAAATTTGGGGGTTTTTTTGTTGGGAGAGGTCTTTTTAAAGGACATGACAGAGAGAAGGAGAAATCGCCTATGCATAGTAGCATTTAAATTATCCCGCCTAGGCTTTGAAGTTCACTCTTCATGAAGAGAAATGGGGTTCATGCAAATGGTAGTTTGTGGGGGTACGAGGAGGAAGAGGGTGAATTCAGAATTTTTGCTGCTATTGTTTATTTGGATGGCTTTCAGTGAAGGCAGAGTACATTCAGAGGCATGATTTTAAAGTGATTTGGTTCAATCCCCAGTGTAAAAAGCTGGGTGGAATTTCCTGTTTCAGTTTCAACCAGCTTTATTTCAATATAGCTTACATTGATTAGGAATGGATTTAAACTACACTGAAATAAGCTCTTTTTAAACAAAAATAAGAGTGTCCACACATGGGTTTGCATTGGTTTAACTAAACCAGTGTAAATGTGTAGACAAGGCCTGAAGGGCATTTATTTTGTTTTAGTTTAAGTCAATTAGCTCAAACTAATTCCTAAACTGAAAGAAGATACTATTGAACTGAAATTAAAGGCTGAAAACCTAGCCATATTGAAGTCAATGGGAATTTTGCCATTGACTTCAATCGGGGACAGGTTTTCATCTGGAGCATCCACAAAGAGGTTTGTACTACTTTAACTAAATCTGTTTAAAATCTAATTTAAGTTAAAATTGGTGCTATTTTCTCACGTAGACTCAGTCTAATTTTGGTGGATTTTTGTGTGTATATTTCATCAAGACATTTATGGTCTCCATTCTGCAGCAGCGCATGGGTCTATTTCATCAGGCAGAGAGACCCTTCTATTGGGATTTCACAAATGGAGTGGTGGAGCTTCATTAACTTCCATTAAAAATCTTAGTTGATGCCAGCGCCAAGGGATTTTTCAATCACAACTTTCTCTCCTTCCATGCCTCCAAATCAGTGCTACTAAAGGCCTTACGCCTCCATAAGAACCATTTGCAAGCATTGTTTGGAGGGGTTTCCCAGCTATTCTGGAGATGATGGAAGCAAAAAAAGTCTCTCTTCTTCAATTTAAAGCAGGCTGAAGTGACTTTCCAGTGGGATGAGACCAAGAATGGAAAATTTCAGTGCCAAAGGGGCATTTTTTAGAAGGTTATAAGAACACAGGAGTTATAATGAAAGTCTCACCATAGCTTTAAGTACAGCTTTCATTATTGAAAAGCTATAATATAAACGTATGCATCTGCAGACATATATATATATTCCTGTGTGAACCCAGATCATTCAGAGAACAGTGATATGCTATTCAGATGACAGAACACATACATACACCCTGATGGTGTGCTATAATTTATTTTCGTGCCTTTAGTTTATGATCACCACAATACGCCTGAAAAGCAGAACCACAAATGAGCTACTCAGACCTCCCAAACAAAGGCTAATAAAAAAAGCTTTACACCCGTCAGGCTCTTGTGTGTTTTCTTTATCCCACGTATTTGTCAGGTTTTGTTAGAGCTTGGTTGGTCTGACTCTGCTTTTTTTCATACTTCCACTGTGTTTGCTACTATGACAAGAGTGGTCGAAATGGGTGGAGCTATATGACATCCAGGGGTGTGGTACAAAATCGTGTGATTGGTTGTAATAGGCTTGCCGAAGACCATGTGCTTAGGGAAGGCTGGCAGTTCATGCGGTGATCGAGTATGCAGGCAAGCCCATCTTTCCAGAAGGACTGTGTACGTTTTCAAGTATTGTAATGATTAAAAAACCTCAAACTTACCGACCCATACAGCTCGCCTCGCTCGTTCATTCCGAGGTAGAGTCCTGAATCCACCCCACGGATACTAACCAGCCCCACCGCCAGGCTAATGAACTCTAAAATGCCTAAAACAGAAAAGGAATACAGCTCATTCAGAGATCAGAATTGATAACATGTACCAGCGACAAAAATAAATCAGCCTTCCTCAGTGCTCTTTGTTTAGTGGGCTTCCTCCGAGCCCTGCCTCTTCTCCTGCTTACACAAATGTAACCTGTTGATTTGCACTCTGAAAGCCTCACATGTAAAGTATTACTATAGCCTGGCAAAGTTTAACCTCCCCAGGGGGAGTAATCCTTTTCTATGAGTAAAGTATCATTGGTTTCCTTATCAGTCACTGCAGGACAGGACAGGCGTGTCCATTTTGTGCCTGGCCTGGTAAATACTCCTGAACATTCTGGAAGGCTCCATCTTGATGACTTTTATTATCTCCAGAAAGGAAAATGGTCATTGTCCCCACTAGGCTTCCTATTTGTGGGCAGTCTGTGGAGACTGGCTTCATGGAAAACCCTTCCGAGGTGTGCAGTGGCAGCGTGATAGGGCTTTGGAGGACTTCCCTCTCTCCTAGTTCAAAGGTTATGTTCTTGTGCGTGTGAGTGTGCATGCGCTTGCACATGTCTCAGCTAATTCCCTGGGAGCTATGGCATGGAAGAGAAGACTGTGTTCATGTCCCCCCAGACCAGGCTTCTGTCTGAATTGATGGGAGAGCGATTTCCACGGATAGAAGGAAGGAGAAGTTGCAGCCTTTAGTACAGTTGTGAGTCTATTAGCAGACACCCCGTTCGCGTTACCTCACACGGCTGCTCTGGTGCGCATGCCCCGGAATTCTCAACGCACCACATGAGAGAGGTCAGCCGCCTGACACCTGTTGCCTTTTCTGGGAGGCACATGGCTTGAAACCGTCCCTCTGCTGCCACCCCCTTTTGACTCTGAGGAAACATACCTTCCAGTCTGTCAGGTATCTCTCTCACACAACAAGAACGGTGTGGCTAAATATAGGACAGGTGCCCCATGTCAGCTGCCTCACTTTCCCTCCGCTCCCTCAGTCACAGGGTAGCCTTGTCTCTCAGATGTGCTGTACACGTACGCCATGCTGTCAGCTAAATTAATTGCAATGAGGCAGACTTCCTAGTTTAACTTAATTTTTGCTCCTGCAAAGAAGCTGGGTTTTGTTTTGCTTCCCAGCTTGTGCCTTGACACTTGAGTGGTGTTAGAATTCTTCCAACAACAGTTTGTAGGATTGTGTGGTTTATTGCCCTTCTTTTTCATGTGCTAGCTGTGAATGCAGTCCCAATTTAATCTATCCGCCTTTCTGACTAACAAACTGTGGGCCTGATTAAATCTCCACTAACGTCAATGAGCGCGGCTGGGTGTTGAACGCTTTTGGAAACCAGGTCATTTATTTAGGAGCTGAAATATCGACTTTGGAGCCAAAATTTAACTTCTGTTTTTTAACATCTTGGCCTGAATGTTCTTAATGAGTAGGCACAAACATTTTCTAGAGGGTTATATCTGCAGCCATATTCAGTTTGGGGAAACCTATCCTTCCTATGACCCCAGACTTACTCCTGCCAGTGAAATGAGTCACCCTCTTGTGACTCTGCTACAAAAAATGGAAGAATACAAATTGTTTCCTTACATTCTGTGCTTTCTACAAAGGGATATGTGGCAGGGTAACGAAACTACTTGTTTTCTAGCAAGCAGGGAGATAACTCCTACCTTAGACAAATGTCCCAGTCAGACAGGCTGGGAGAATACAGGGGTCTCTAAGGACAGGCCTTTGGTACTCCACAAGGGGGGAGAAAGTGCTTTCTAGAAGGCCCAGTGGACACAGACTGGATTGTGCTCTAGACTGGGGAGGTTTTCTGCTCACTTAACTGGGTTGTTATCTGGGAGACAGCACAGTTCAGTGAACTGGGAGTCAAGAGGCCTAGATTCTGTTTCTTCCTCTGCCGCTCACTAATTCTGTACCGTGAGGCAAGTTACTTCACCTCAGTTCCTTTGCAAAGTGCTTTGAGATGTCTGGCTGCAAAGGGCTATATTATTATGTTATACCATTTTGTTTCCTTATTGTACATAAGGACCTTTAATCCCCAAGACTCCCTTTCTCAGAGATAGAGACCTTGCTGAATGAGACTATTTTTATTTATTTTATTTTTTGTTAACCAATTTACAGTACTTTGGGGTTTTCTTGCATTTGTGTTGAGTACGTTATCCCTTTGCAGTTTACAATCAGCAACATTTGGGATGGGACAGGAGGCAATGTGCCATGGGGATTAATACATAAATAAATTAAATAAAATGGAGGGATTGGGAGAAGTTTTAAATTGACTAGGCAAGGTCAGAATGAGACTCGCACAGAAGGGAACAGGAATACAGCACTGTCTTAGAAAATGCGAGCCTTCTTCTGACCCAATAAGGTTCATTAATTTTTATCTGAGTGAGAAATTCCTGAAAACGTTTGAGAATAGTTACTCTATCGAAAGTACTTATACCACCCCCCATTTCCATAGTATCTAAGTGCCTCGCATCAACAATGCTTTTGAGGGACATGCTGTTACCCCCGTTTTACAAAGGGAAGTGAAGCATGGAAAGCCTAAGTGACTTGTCCAAGGTCACACAGGAAGACTGTGGCACAGCTGGGAATTGGGCTGTGGTCTCCCAAGTTCTAGACTAGCGTTTTAAGCACTAAATTCTTCTTCTTTCTGAATGGATGGGTAAAGAAATACTTCTCCTTCTCTGGGGTTAGGGGCTACCTCTGTTTCTGCAGGCACTTAACTTTCTTTCAGTATACCCATGACAATCTCTTCTGACAGTGTCACTTGTAATATTCTTCTTTTCTGATCTTTTGAGTGGCACTTAGAGAAGTGAACCAAAGACAACTATGTTGAAATAACATTAAGAGTGTAACTTAAACCCACAAAAGTCAGGAGAGAGAGAGTGAAGGCTGAAAAAAATGTGGGCGGACATCCATCCTGTCCTTAACTCACTCCAATTGCTAGACAAAATTGCAGCTTTATGCCTCTCATCTCCACCAGCTCAGGGAGTGGCCACTGGGGCTAGATCAAGAATTTACTTTCTAACTGTAGTGGGGTGTGTTTATGGAAGTACGTGATTTTCTTTTCCAACACTTGCTGCTGCTTTTGTGGCTTGATTATTCATTCTGCTTGCTCTTTCAGTCTCTCTACATAATATTCAGGGAGATTTGACTAGAACTTTTGCTGGATGAAGTTAAACACCAAAGGGATGAATAATCTTCTAGCCTCCTTTGTAATGGCCAGATCCCACTCACTGTTACATTACTAAATGATTGTTTAAGGAACAGTTCAGCTGGCTGCACCTGTCTCTTTTTGCACAACTCTATCTGTGTGCATGGGTGTAGAAACATCAGATGTTGTACTGATGTCTACAAACCTAAAGCGTCAGCTAAAAACCTCAGCAACTGTTTGGTAACAGGTGCACTCAAGTATGAAAGTCAAAGTCTTCAAAGGAACTGTCTCCACAGATTTCACTCGCTTCCCCCCAAAAAAACCTTTAATAAAGACTTTTTAGAAGATCTGGGCCTGACAGAGTTCTGTTTGCTCTCTTTATTACTTTCTGATCTAAACTTTGACAGCCTAATTCTCTTCTCACTTAACACATATAAATTACAAGTAATTTTGTTGAAGTCAGTGGAGTAACACAGGTGTAAAATTGGTATAAGCTAGAATCCTTAGTGGCAAGGATTTCCCCAGGGAGTCTAACATTCACATAAGGAGTTTTTCTCCCTGTGGAGCTGATGTCAATTAAAAAATCCCTTCCAGATTTCTACTAATCATCCATTTTTTTGGTATAGGAAAAGGTACCGGCAGGCCAGTGATAACTGAGATGTTGTTTCAATTTCTTCCAGTTTCTACAATGCATCTACAATGCTTTAGGCAAGGCTACTAGTCTTGTGCTGACATCCGAGAACTTCTCCAACATGAAAACTACTTTTGCTCTACAAATTCTGGAGTCTTTCTCCCAGATTCTGAGCTAATCCTGTTCAAGGAGGAATGTGCTTCAACCTATAAACTACAGCATTCTCCATAAATATGACGGTTACTTTCTTTATTTCCTACAGACATATCTCTTGAATCCCACTCTATGACTCCCACCCTTAGACCCCAGAGCTAGGAGCTCCATATTATGCTGACAGCATTTTGCTTCATTGTCTTAAAGAAGACTGTTACATCTTGCACAGATTTAGGCTCTCTACTTTTGGGATGGATCAGCATAGGATGGTGCAGACACTGTACACTTTTTCCTGAACCCCATCCAACATTACGAGCTAGATAACAAATCCAGTTCCATCCCTTTTCCCAGCTGCAGTTGGATAGATGCCATCACCGTGGTGTCCTAGAAAGTTTTCCTTGGAGTCGATCTAATTATCTGGTTAGGAGGTCAGCATGCACCTTCCCAGTCTATGGGCAGTGTCAAGCTAGCACCCAAATCCCAGGCGTGTCTAAATCTGGCCAAAGATCTACTAGGAAAACATTCTTTAAGTACCCTAAAGAAAACCACATCTTCTACTGTCGTCTAGGTGTTTCACAATGCTTTTCCACGTCCCCAGAACTGTGCAGTCTGCCTATTTCTGCAATAATTCACTCTCTTCTGACTGGTGCATGCAAAATTCCAGAATGCATTGGTACATGAAATTCTAATACAAACCAGACCAGTGACACTGGAATTTAAATATTCATGGCTACTGAATGCAGATGGTGAATACAGTGTGCCAATACATTATTACTTTGAGTCTTTGTTGCAGCTAAACTCAGTCCAACTTTATCTGAACATGAGGATTCCAGTGTAATCCTCTGGGGTTTGCCTTGCAGTTACAACAAATAACTATTTATTTTACACTGCCTTTGGGAAAACCCTGAAGGAGAAATCTGTAATATTTTATTTCTGACGTCTGGTCTAGTTTACGTAGCTGGATGCCAACTGCTAAAACACTTATGGAATGTTAGCATTTCAATTTATTGAACACACTGTATGATTAACTCTTAATCTTAGCCTTGCAAAACTAATGAAAAGTATTTGCTTGCTTTAATATGTGCAGTTTCCAAACTTTGTTTAGAGACAAATGTATTTTATCTTAAGCTTCAACAAGTGGAACTGGGTGAGGTTTTGTCGTTAGATTATGATAGTTTATTTGTCTAAAGATGTGTAAAAAGTGAGCAGAAATATAGGAATGAGGTGGCAGAATTAGATTAAACAAAAAATATACAATAGATACAAAGGACTTGCTTTCAGTTCCCCTTAATACGGGAACCCATCACATGCTGTGAGATGAAAGAGAAAAGATATATGTCTTTCGGGAGGTAATTAAGAGTACTTGCCCCATGAGCCTATTACTACCTTATTCTGACCTGTGGGTTATGACTTTCTTGTTGATTTAGGCAAGGACACACTGAACGCACCTGGTGTTTATGCAAAGTACAGTACACAGTCAGGGGTCTGGGTCTTTTGTTCTAGTCTAATCCATTCAAAATCCTTGCCTTACAACAATAACAACAAAAATATTCCTAAACTATTATCTCTCAGAGAAAATGAATGCGTAACAAATTTTAGAAGACTGAATAGAAATCATCTCAGTGAAGAGTTAAACTATTGCAAGCCACAAAAAGTCCTCTGAATGTTTCTCGCAACCTGTTGACTGCACAACTGAGATCACCAACTTGGGACTTGTTGATAGTTTACACAGACACCTGCACTATTTGCCAAAGTAGCAGGAGTTTTTCTTAACTCTGTTCAGACTTATTGTACTTCTGTGCCTGTGGCTTGAGATGCATTTTTCAAAGATTACATACAGTCTCATTAGAGATCTGTGAGTTTCTGCGACAGTGATACAGACTCTGAAGTCTTTTCCAGCTTTGCCTTGGCTGCTTGGTAAATCAGCAATGTTCTGCCTATCTTCATTTCTTCTTTCCTTCTTCTGAAGGTTAAGGTCACCAAATATTTTCTCAGAAAAAAATATTTCTGGCCCCGCTGATTGGATTCTGCTTTGGGGACAATCTTAATGGCTATTCAAGTAAGGCAAAGAAAAGATGCTATCCCACAAAATCTGCAAAAGGCAAAAAGCCCTCCTCAAAAAGTTTGTTTTTGTTTCCCCGGTGTGCTGTCTCTTCTTTCTTTTGCCTTACCAGCTACTGTGAGCTTCAGAGGTTGGAATAGAGCGGAAGTAGCCACTAAGTTGCTTTAAAAAAATGTTTTTGTGCACCTGCAGAATGACTTAGCACTGGTAGAATAGGAAATTGAAAATAAAAATGCCCCAATTTCTGGGGAGTGAGCGCATTTGTTTAGAATTCTAATTATATCCGTCCCCGGGATGATGTATATTAATAGTGTAATTAGTTCTGTATGTGAGACAGGCGGCTGGGCTCTTTGAACAAGCCCATAAAGAAAGCAGGCAGCCCCAGAGCCATCGCGTGTACTCAGCAGAGAAAAGACACCTGTTTCTTGATGGGGGACGCTGGGGAGAACACCCTCCCGCTTGGAAGGGAGGAGAACAGGGGGTTCACCTCTCACTGGCGGGGGCCAGGGAAGAGATCCTAAGGAGGCACTGTATGTTCAATGAGGAATTAAAAACAGAACGAAAAGAACCAGCAATCAGCAGAGGCAACCACGTGGCCTGGACGCGAAGCAAGTTCAGGGGTTTAAGGCTATAAAGAGAGGTAACAAGGTGACTCGTGGGTCCTTTTCCATCCTTCTGCATGACTCCAGCGAGCTTTCCGACAAGATAAGTGCCTCTGGCCCTGCCCCACCACCAGGAGAGGGCTCGCAGCCAGGCACCGACCCCCCCCCCGGGATTAACCTGCCCTCCCCAGAGCGTCTGCACCCTCCCCAGCTGCCCTGGCTGTGGTTAGGCGGGGCAGACCTCTCCCCACAATCCACACCGCACTGCGCCCCCTCCGCTCCCCCGTGGGACCCCGCGAGCCCCACGCAGCGCAAAGAATGCGGCGCTTGCCTGCTGCTCAAACGCCGGGGGAAGGAGCGCCAGGGCAGCGCGCTCGGCAGATGCAATGGGTAAAGAATGTGGAGGCAAATGGAGATGAGCTCGGGCTCCTCAACCTGCTTTGTCTGCGGCCGCCGGGAAACGCAGCCCAGAGCCCTAAGCGAGACTGGAACACCCCGCCCTGCTCTCCCTCCCCCCGCTCCCACAGGCAGAAGGGAAAACCAGTGATAAAGAATCTCAGCTTGTTTCTTACCGAACCTGCTGTGGTCCTGTCTGGTGCCATGTACCGTGCCATTGGGGAAGATTTCCAGATGGAAGCCGGTCCTGCAGTACAACTGCCTCCGCCTCAGGATGCCTTTCAGGTGGGCAAAGTCAGTGGGAGATCCCCTCTGGAGCCTTCCTTCAATCTGCCCCAGTCTCTCGTTCAGAAAACCAGGAGAATCAGCTAAAGGAACATTCCCAAGAGAGGAGGAAAAGCCATGCAAATCCAAATCCAGAGATCCAAGAAAGCCCCCTACCTCAGCCATCGCAAGAGCAGTGTGTGGGTGCGAATGGTGAATGAATGTCTGTGCAAACAATTAAAAAAAAAAAAAGGCTGATCTCCTTTAAAAAAAATGTGCGTGTGTGTGTGTATCTATATATTTTACATATAACTGATCAGCGGTGAGCTTAGCTGCCTTCAAGTAACTTCTCAACCCTCTCACAGAGTCTGATGTGAACGCCCGACCTTGCTTTGAATAAAAGTATTGTTTTTCCTTTGCACTGATCTCCCCTTGCCTTTCATAGCTGGTTATGTCCAGCTATCAGATGCAAACTGCAGTTTATATACATACACACTCCCCTTACATTGACATATTGGATATTTAAATGCAAGCCACACCTCACTGGCATCCCCTTTGGCTATTGCTTTTTTATTTTTTTCCCCTTTCTCCTTTTTCTTCTTCTCTGATCCATTTGGCTTTTTTTTTCTTTTTTTTTCTTTCTTTTTTTTCTTTTTTCTTTTTTTTTTTGGAGTGGCGGGGGGGAAGCTTCACTCCCTCTTTTATTATGAAAAAATGGCAGGAAAGGGCTACACATTGCACTGAGGCATAACAGCTTTTGGCAGGTTCTTGTAAAACTGCTGATGAAATCATGGAGCCCTGTGTATGCAACCCTACTGATACACAGACTGCACATTGCTGCTGGCTATCCAACATATTTTGTGCGTGTCTGTCTGTCCCCTTCCTTCAGTTCAGCGTCTCTGTTTAGTTATAAAAAGCACACAACTTTTACAAAGAAACAAAGCCAACTTTCCCACCCCCCTTGTATTTTTCACAACAACCCCTAAATTAATCCCGTTAAAAACCCTTTCCTACTCAGAAATCTGTATTTCAGTGGAAGGTTTTATGTTGGGGGGCGGAGGTTGGGGTTTGGAAAGTGAGTACATTTTCAGCCACTCTTTTGCAACCTTAGACCCATCTGTAATTTTTTCTTCTGCACAACAGACCAGGGTGGCGGTGGTGGGGAAATAACATGTACAGAGAAGACTTTAGAAGCAGTTCTCAGCTAAATATGTAAAAACTGAAAGTGATCTTTTTGAAAAATGATACTGGAGATTTTATTACTCGATTTTACAAGCCACTTGAGAGAAGAATATATGGAAGGAGTTTCCAAGCCTGTTGTGGGCTTTCTCCCCACCTTTTTCATGTTGGAAACAGGTGTTTCCTAGCTCTCCCTTGCCCTGTGACATTGTATCTGTAACTGCAGCTGCTGGGTGAGTTGCAGACAGACAGAGTAAGGCACAGGGAGATAGGGGGGACCAGCAAAGGCGTGGAAAAAAGCAGCTACACGAGAGGAGAGCTTGAACCCTCTCCTGATGCCATAACACAGACATTTTCTCAGCGCCCCTTTTCCCCTCCTCGTGCCCCCCGCTTTAGCCCTGCCACGCTCACTTTCTGGGATCCACAGGCAGAGAGAGGACGAGTCCCAAAGGGGTGCCCTGTGTCCTTGGCCGCTAGAAGGCGCTGTTGCTCGTTGTATTGCTGGAAGCGGCGCTCGCCGGGCCTGTGTGTGTAGGGTCCTGACAAACCCCCAGCCAGTCTGGAGTGGGGAGGAGAGGATCTGCTCTCTACCGCCTCCAGCTGGAGAGCAGGCGCCAGGGGAGGCAGACAGCCTGCTGTGGAGAGGCAGCAAAGAGCATAAACACAATGATAGCTAGAGGGAGCTGGGAAATTAAAGTCCCTAAAGGAAACAACCCTCCAAAACCGCCACCCCACCTCCACTATTTAATAAGTCATCTTTTATGAGGAAAATAATTCCCTCCAATAACACCTTGCCCATTCCCACCCACCATCCATCTAAGCCCCACACGTCCCTTAGCAAACAGGACTAGCGCCTCACGACATGGCTGTGAGGGAAGAGGATTATCCCCATTATATGGAGGGGTAAACTGAGGCACAAAGTGGGGCAGCGACTTGCCAAAGGAGGAAGAGCAAAGGGAATAGGAGCCAGGAGTTCTGATTGGCAGTCTGCTGCTCCCTGGACATGCCACCTTTTCTTATGTGAAATGTAATAAAGCCATAATAACAAAGTGAAATAACAACCCAAGTTTGTGTCTGGAGCGGAGGTAGAAGAAGGTTTGAAATGAGGGATATTGTTGTGGGGGGAAGTTCTGTCAAAGACACGGCAGTGAATGGATGACTGGAATTAAGGCTAACTGGTGTTAGCATTGATATTTGAAGCATAAAAGGATTTTTTTAAAAATAAATTCTCTTCTTAGAGTAAAATCTACAGAAATTTAACTATTGCCTTTCACTGTCTGTTCTTACATTGGAGGAATTATCTGTTGGTGGATGACTGAAGAATAAGCTGTATAGGGTGAAAATGGCAAAAGTCCAAGGTACAATAGACCCCAATCAAGCTGAATAATCATTAAGGCTAACAGTGTAAACTTTACTAGGTATAATGCCAACAGCCAACAGGATACTCACAATGGAGAACACTGGATGAAATCTTGGCCCCACTGAAGGCAAAACTCTGATTAACGTTGATTAAACTCAGGCCAGGATTTCCTCTTATGTCTGGAAGTGAGTGTTTGAAGGGCCAGGGCCTAGATGTATTAGAAAAAGGAGGGAGAGAGAGAGAAAACACTCCTTCATAATAGGCCTGATCCAAATCTTTTCAGTGATTTCAAGGGGCTTTGGATCAGGTCCAGTATTCTTAAACCAAATCCACAGAAGGACTAGAAGAGCATTCTGGAAACTGACAAGGGTACTAGGGTTCAATTACATTACAGTAAAATCCAGGATTTAATAAAAAACACAAACCTATGTGCTTAATGTAAAACAAAAGCAGGGAAATCCCCAACCCAGGCTGACATTCCTCTCTTAATTCTGGTGATTATGGTTAGCTTTTGCACCATCTGCAATACAGTCTGTAGGAAATTATATGGCCCATTGCAACAATGCAGGATGTTTAGGCACAATAGGTTGAGGGGAAAGTAGCTTTCACTTCCTTTTTTGTCTTTAATTTCCTGTTTTTTTGCTAAGAGGATGAAAAACAGTAGAGAAATTTGTTTCCTGCAGTGTTACAAAATATATATAATTTAAATTCAAGGGTCTGGATTGACTCCTTTAAAGGAGGAAACACATATTTAGCCTTTTTCCCCATGTATTATACAGAATATAATTCTGTACTCATTTATTTCTTAACATGGGGGAGAAAATCATATACAATCTGTCACACAATACAGGGGAAAATATAGTTCTATAATACCTTGTATTTATGTTATAGTACATGTAGTTTCCCCTCAGTTTATGCTTTGATTAATGTGTATCTTGTCTACCCACAGAACTGGAATGATTACAGTCAAACTACTCTGCTTTTCAATTAAAAGAATAATTTACAGCAATATTTGTATTAATTTGAGCATAATAGGCCTTTCAGAACCATTACCATCTCCATGGGAGTGTACATTTAATCAGGTTATAAAACTCCTAATGATATTTATTTGTAAAGTAATTACTGTTCATAGGCAACAGCCACATTTGATATCTCACCTACTAATTGTAAAATCAAAGGCTCTTATCCTACAATTGACTAGTCACAGGCACAGAACTCCACCCAGCTACAACAAAGTTATCAATTAATTAAAAAAGAGTAAAATAAATAAAATAATCAAACCCTGATACTGTAGATCCTCTGCACAGAACAATTTAATTGATAAAGGATCAAGGCCTAGATAAAAATGTGTTACTAGCATTGATAGCTATAACCACATTCAACAAATCAGATATATGAGGAACAAGACAATTTAAAAGATAAAGAAGCGACATTGAGACCCTTCCCATTGTATTATAATAATACCTTTACTTCTCCAGCATATCCCATCCAGGGATATCAGTGCACTGTACAAACTTGTATGAATAAATACAACCCCATTCTGTGTGGTAGTGAATAAATATATTTCTTAATGGAGGAGATTTTATTAAATCCTTTAATTGACTTTGACTCAATTTGTTGTTTAATTTATTATCGTGGTAGTGTTTAAGGGTTCCACTCATAAACAAGAACTCCATTGTGTTAGGTGCTAAACAAACATAGAACAAAAATACAACTCCTATCCCAAGGAATTCTGCTGACTGTATTCAGGGATGGAGTCCTCTTGATGTACATGACATGAACAAGGTAAGCACCTAATATTCTATTTAATTATGGTTAGAGTCAGTGGCAGAGCCAGGATTAGA
Organism: Mesoclemmys tuberculata; assembly: GCA_007922155.1. NCBI lineage: Eukaryota > Metazoa > Chordata > Testudines > Chelidae > Mesoclemmys > Mesoclemmys tuberculata. Next base: position 17,954,370 of record ML675622.1, read on the forward strand.
ATCCAAGGCTTAATTTGTCATGTTTGGGTGCCTAAAATTAAGAGATTAATCTGTAATTAGGCACTTAAATAAGTGGCCTGATTTTCAGAGGTGATAATGCCCACATGTTCATTTATTTAGGTGCCTGAGATGGTGAAGTTTCAAAATATTATCATTAATAGTTAGGGGACTCAACCTTTTGGATAGTACAGGTTACTCAGAAACCATGTTATTATTGTTTTCCCTTCCAGGAGGAATTATTGCTTCCTGGTGTCTAGGAAATCTACATCCTCCTGAAGGAGGCATTTTATGTACAACAGCTACTCCTTCATTCCACCCTGTTTAGGAGTTGTAAGTGCTCAGTGCCTCTGAAAATCAGGCCTCTTAATTAGGTGGGTAAACATGGATTTTAGTATCTGGCTTGAAGTATTCAAGATAATACCTCTTAGGAACCTAAAGTGCCTTGCTCCATCTACCCAAACTCCAAATTTCCTGCTCCAACCTGTTGCAAATGGGTCTGGGATGAAAATCCCAGTGAAGAAAGAGGTAAGCTTCTTTACTCAGGTAGAGCACTACATGTTACAATAGGCTATATTTCAAAGTGTTGTAGTGGAACCTGTGTTGGAATAACATCAGCACTGAGCCTTGGTAATTCAAGTAACAGCCCCAGTGCCTTTTGTGTTGGTAGGTCAGGCTTGTCTACACTGGGAAATTTACTGGTATAATTATACCACTATAGTTATGCTGGACAATTTCCCCATGTAGACAAGCCCTCAGTAAAAGTATGGCTATTCAGTCCTAGTAGCTGAATTATGGCAGTGAGCAGGAGTTGAATAAACTTGCAGAGCTCTGTTGCTTAAGGGCTTTTAGAAATATGATTTAGCACCTTGATGTCTCCTGACTTTGGAGACTTGTGCAGGATCTTTCTATCTGCCAGTGCCTTGAGTTCAGAAACTGATGCTATTATTAAAGAAAAATCTGCACTCTCTCTCCTCATTGCCCAGAGCTGCATCCAGTCTTGCAACTATTTTCTGGTAGAACATGTGCACTGGCTTTTGTGCTCTGATAAAGGAGAGACTTTTTCTTTGCTTTCCCTGTTCTTACCACACATATATATATCTACTGTGCTATTGCTTATGGCATAATACAAGGCCAATGTGGCAGCGCTTCTTTACTAACTTGCTCACCGTGGGTAGTGGTGGTGGGTATCAGGAGTGCAGTGTCTAGGTAAAATCTCAAGTTTCTTGACTAAACCTAGGGAACAACTAGGAAGGGAGAGCCTCAAATAATTCTTCCAGCGTAGTCTCTCATGACACATGAGGCCCTAAACTGCTGCTGAGGGTGCTGAGTTAACAGTGAGTCATTTCACTGCTGGAGGGAGGAGGAGAAGAATGGCCTGGGAGTTGCAACTCATGCTTAGCTCTCAAGATCCCCAAAGGAGCAGGGCCTCAAGAAGTTGTGTAGATTGCTTGTGCTCAAGGTGGGCTCTGACCTCAAGTTTTATGCTAGGCCTTGTTGTATGCTAAGGCATGATTTAAGGAGTGTTTTGTCTTGTGCTGTGTAGATGCTTGTGAGTGTTGCTGCATTCAACAAAGCTGATTAGTTACTTTAATACCCAACCTTCATGCATTAAGTTTAAGACACTCCCACTTACCCAGGTGTTGGTTTAAAACTAGAATTTGGTTGGATTCCAAGGTTGAAGCTCTTTTTTTCTAACCTTATTACTAATATGCATGACCTATAATGAAAGGGAATTTAAAATCCTAATTCATCTGTGGGTGAGAGAATACCTGAGAAAATCCCAGAGAAACAGAAAAGAAAATTCCATTTCTTTGCAAGGAAGGTGATTGCTGCCCTGTCTGATTATGTTACTCTTCTTTTTTGCTTAAGTTTCTGTCCTTTCCTATTTCAAATATTCATAGAAATGCTTGTTGGGAGCATATCTGTGTGGTAAATATATTAGTTGCTAGGTGGCCTTGTGATTAAAAGGCAAAGAATTAGGAGTCAGAACTGAGTTCTACACCTGCCTGTGCCTAGACTTGCTTTGAACTTCTCTGTGCCTCTGTCTTCTCAGCTGTAAAATGGGCATGATGATACCTATTTCTCTCATCAAAGGGCTGTAAAGCTGAACTCATCAATGTTCGTAATGTGCTTTAAAAGCCTCAGATGGAAGGCACTCAGAAATGGGTATAGTGCTAATATCATATGAAATTTCGAAATAAAGGGTAGTTAAACAGAAAAGAAGACAAAGTGGAAAAGGGAATGCCTGAGTATTCTTAAATGCATGACTGTGGATACTAGTAACAGAGTGCAGTTTCAGGTGCTGGTGTTTTTTGTGGGACCCAGAAATGACAGGGACTGAATATAGCTAAAAATCTGGAAGGCTAACATTGCACTATTCTATGACCAAGTTGGCCACTTACTACTCAAATGTTTTGGGCAGCAGGATCCTGCCAGGAAGGAATTAAGAGAAATTGCATTTTCTATTTTCATGGGTGCTGCCATGGTGGCTTTACTGTCAAGCTTATATACATTATGCAATGACACAAAAATACAAGCATATTTTGTCCTTGCTCACCTATTGCTTTGGTTTGTGTGACTTTTTGTTTTTCTTTTCCCATTTATTCACTCTTGAATTGTACATTATTCAGGTGGTGATCTGTTAAGTGATCCTCACAGCTCAAGGAGGAAAGGACCTAAAGAGAATGTTTGGTTTTGCTTTTTAAAAACTTCTCACAGCTTCCCTCTTTCAATTGTTAACAAGTGTGAGGAAAGGGGGAAGAAGGGAGAGTGAGACTGTGTACCAGGACATGAACATTCATGTTTGAGTTTGTGTATATGCCTTTATGTTTGAGAGCATGTGTGTGTACAAGCATGTTTCTGCATCTGTAGGCTTCTCCGAGCTTTCCAGTTCTGCAGGTTCATTTTATCTTATGCTTCTGACACTGTGGTTTTGGGGCCAAATCTTGCAAATGTTCCACATGAATGCAGTTGCTCACATGCATTCATGGAGGATTGGTCCCTATAATTACAAGGGGACACACTTATACTAAGGGAGATGTGTTTAAAACTCTGCAAATAGCATTAATGGTTTTGGTAATTATTAAGGACTTTCCTTTCCATATAGAAGTCTATACATTTAATGTGTGAGGCGTTTGTTCTTTTCTTTACTAAATTTCCTTAAATACTGTATTGCACTCCCATTGGCAAAAAGGCACCCAGGCGTTTTTTAAAACTAAAATAAATCTGTGTTAAACCATTAGCCCCAGCACTATATCTGTAAAGAGGTGAATTGAATAGGTATGAAAAGCCAACCCAAACAGGCATGTCTGTGCTGAGTTCTGAAAACAGCCAATGGATAGGGAGGGAGATATTCTGGGGAGGCCCTGGAGCTTTGTCCTTCACTGAGGGCCTGATATTGCAAGTTGCTGAGCATCTCCAACTCTCACTAAAGTCTGGATCGAGCCCCTTAAAGGTGATAGGTTTCTTTTCAGGACAGCAAGCAATTAGTGTAAACTGAACTGTGTTATAACATGAAGCTTATTTTAATAGAGCTGGTTAAAAATGGTAAAGAGATGCTAAGCAGAAGTAGTAATGCAAATATTTCCCTAGATCTGATCTGACAATACAAATGAGCCCAGTCAATTTGTAAACTTCAGGAGGGTCATTAGTATTACCTCCCACTATGATTTGGGAGAGAATTCCTAACTCAGGGCCAGTTCTAGGGGCAGTTGCGCAGGGCAGTTGCCATGGGCGCCAATGTCCAGTGCTCTGTACTGCCTTTTTCTGTTTTTGTTTTTCTTTGGTTTGCTCTGCGATTTGAGATGAGGAGGCATTTTCCCGGTCTACAAAATGCAAAACTGCTCCTAACTGGGAATAATAATGAAACAATTAAAATTGCACTTATTCAAAACTGTCTTCCTTTTGTGCTTTGCTGAATGGTAAGCATAACAAAGGATCAATCAATTATACAGCATTAATTACAAATGTAGACTCTGCTCGGATCCATTCAGTTCTAGGCCCTAATTCAGCAGAGCTGTTAAGCACATGCTTTAAATTGCATTGACTTAAATTAAACTATATTTCAATAGGAGTTATGCACTTAATTTTAAGCTTGTACTTTGCTGAATTGAGGTCTAATAAATATTAATCAGAAATGAATAAATTGCCACAAACTTTCTCAGCTGTTAAGCAACTTGTATTGTACCAGACAAGTGGGTAGGAAATTAAATTAAGACCCAATTCTGTATTGGCTTTAAGAGCATTCCACTGAAGAAAACTTTGGGGAAAAACCCCTTAGTTTAAGGACAAAATTTAAAAAGAAACATTGCAGTGCAAACGGGACGAAGAACAAAATGTAATGCTTCAGTTCAAAGGAAAATTGAAATTTTATGCAATGAGGCCAAATCTTTCTCACTTTACTTACTCAAGGTTTCCCTTTGACTATTATGCATGATGGAGATTTAAAGAAAAGCTTTATAAAGTTAAATGAAAAGAAATGTTACCTGAAAATATTTTTTTAAAATTAAACAGTTTTTAATGTAAAAATTCCTTTGTTGTGTTGCAAACCCAAACTCTGCAACTTTGGACTAATTTATGAGAACCAGAAAGTGAACCCGGGCAGAAATTAAAAATGAAATAGTCTCATGTAGTTTTGCTGTCCAGCAGAAGTGAAATTCAAGAGAATTAACTGCGTAAATGGTGAAAATAATTAGTTTTAAAAAGTACTTGAGTTTAAGTTACCACCAAGTATGATATCTGATATGTTCTCTATCTGAGAACTCTATATTACATCAATTAACAGGCATTTTAAAAAAATGTGTGGTGCCACACTGACAACTGCTGAGACCATGTATCTATCCTACATCATACAAAGTCATAACTGTGTGTGTTGGATTCCAGTTTTTGTGATTTTTTTTTTCCAGTTTAAAAAGAAATCTATGGGAGGAAAAATACTAGATCAGAGCAAAGGGCCAGATGAATGTACAATCATCACGGCTGGTATAAATACATGCAGTAACGATTATACTTTTAGAGGAGAATTTCATGATTTGAAAATGTTTACCGCCATGTAACTAACTCTGATAACACCTCTTAGAGATTGATATGCACTATTACCAACTTCTAACAGATAGGAAAATCTAGAAATAGAGAAGCTTAGTGATTTGCCCTGTGTGTCCTTGGCTATGTCTTCACTGACTAGCACCCAGGGTTAGCCTAGCTTGGTTGTGAGCACTTACTGTGCCAACGCTTGTGGTGTACTCACTTGTAAGTGTCTGCTAGTTCTTCTGGGGGCATATCCTATGGTTCTCATTGCTGCAGTAAGCTAAGCCACTTTGATTCTTTCCCAGTGAATTGTGGGACAATTGTCTGTCTTTCTGGGCACTCCCAGGAATTGTGGGAAGGCATTGGAAGAATCTCTGCACCTGAGTGGCCTCACTGAGAAGTGGGCGGGTTACCAGCTGGAAATAAAACCTCACTTGCGTTTGAGCCCTCAGCCCTAGTTAAGACAGATAACACAGGTTGAAAGGACCACCAAACTTGGGGAGAGGGTTTTGTGTGTGGATGGGAGAAGTCTTAGGGAGCCACACCTGAGTCAGAGCCCATGTTAACTTTACAGTGAAGACACAGACGCAGAGTCAGTGGTACAGCTGAGACTAGGACCCAGGAATCTTAACTCCTAGTCCACTGTTCTAACCACGAAATTCACTTACATCGGACTTCCTTAAGGGAAGAGGAGAAGGAGGAGGATCCTCTCAGATAATGATATCAGAACATGATGAAAAATCGTATTGCTGGGGACTCCTACATTAGAAACCTCTTATTATGTCTCCTTCAACATAACAATAAATGTAGCAAAAGTTGAAAGTGATTGATAGTAACCGCATGTCGTCGTCTGTCCGTCCCCGTCCATCCCCGTCCCCCCAAGGGACACTTGGTATATCTACACAGCATTTTAGACCTAGCAGGAGCAAGCCTGTATGGATAGCATTTTGAAGTTGCAACTATTTTTAGAGTGCTAGTCCTGCTAGCCAATGACTAGACCTGGGCTGAGATGCTTGGTCTGAAATGCTGTAAAAAGTAGAATGTTGACACATTTCTTTGCCAGAGAGAGAAGGGGGGCAACAGGTTGGATAAAGGCACAATGGTACTCAACTGGAATAGCTACGTCTAGGTTTGGTAGAAGGAAATGATAGGGTCTCAGGTATACACTACCTCACAGGAAGATTGTAATGAGACCCAATCAGCCCTAAATAAGGTGATCAGATGTCCTGATTTTATAGGGACGGTCCCGGTATTTGGGGCTTTTTCTTCTATAGATGCCTATTACTTCCCACCCCCATCCTGTTTTTTCACACTTGCTAGCTGGTCATCCTAAATATGAGAGAACAAACTTACTGATTTTAGTCCAAGGGAAGAAAAAGAACAGATGCATAGGCTCTTCTGTCCACTTACAAACTGCAATCAGCAGTGCTGAGTTAGAAACAGATAATTGCCTAGATATCTTTTCTTTTTGTGCTTCCTTCTGAAGAAAAGCCCTGGCTCACAGAGTGAAAAGATTTAATTCGGGGTGGTGGGAAGGGAGAGCAAGGACCTCACACAAGAACTGACCTAAACGCCAAGGAGGTTGAATAATCTAATTTACAATAAAATGGTATTTACAATGTTATCAGACAAAGCTTAGCAGTGTTAAGTTAAACAGCATATAATGTGATTAGTGAGGGGGTCATGCCCATGATGTCATACAAATTCTCTGAACTCTCAGAATGGGGAGATAATGTCTCAGGCATTTATTCTCTTGTGACATGTAAAAATTCCCTGAAGGTTTGGGGTGGATAAGGTCGGGAGAGAAGCACGTGCACGCGCACGTGCACACATACGATATTAAAGAATAAAATCCCAACGTGGCTGATTAGTTCTAATAGAAAAGTTCTCTCATCACAACAGATCTCTACTGGATGTGCATACAAGAGAGAGTGCAATTTAATGGTTGGGACAGGGGCTTGGAAGTTAGAAGAGCTGGGTTGTATTCCTTATTCTGCCATTGACTTGCTATTTTGCCTTGGGCATGCCACTTCACCTCTCTCTGCTCCTGTTAATTCCACATTTAAAATGGAGATAAAGTAATATTCATCCACCTTTGTAAAGTGCTTTGAGATCCTTAGATAAAAGGTTCTATATAAGTGTAAACTATTGTGATTATGCTCCTAATGCAGAACCAATATGGAATATGTAATAGCAACCTTCAGTGTAGATTAAATTGGAGAACTTCACTGTGTGGAATGGCTCAGTTGTATACAGTATTAAATCTTGGCATCCTTCTCTATGTAAAAATGCAAATATTGTGGGTTTTTAAAAACAAATTGTCTAGACTAATTAATCCACAGGCCATTAAAGGATCAAAATGACAAAAGTAAGATAAAAGTTTTAATATCAAAGATTATGTAATTGATGTTATTTTAGAATATATTTTGAGTCTAAAGTCCCCTTAAACTTTTAAACCCTTAAAGTGTGTATAACAGGCTAGACTGCGAACTCAATAATTCCAGCATAATTCTGAACTAACTCAATTTAAGTGAATGGGATTACTCCAGATTTACACCATACAAACGGAGTTCAGAATCTAGCCCACTTTATTTCCAGTTTATTATTCTTTATTGGAGGAATACAGGCTTCTTACTTCCACTTTTTGCCATATTGTGAAAACAGCATAAATTGTTTCATGCTGATTTAGGGGTTGACTATAGGGTATCCCTTTTCTCAGTGGTGCACAGGACGAACACTAGCTAGACATAAAGTCGAGTGGAAATTGAAGATGCTCGGCACCTCACAAGATTAGACCCAAAAACAGAATACAGGAAATCTTTATTTAAGAAAGGGGAATGCGGTGGAAAAGGACAGACAAGATTTGAAACAAAAGACCATGCAATGTAATATCCATAGGATGCGGCAAACTCAACTGAAACAGAGTTATATGATGTGCATCTTTTATCATGACAATGACCCTTTGTATTAGCTAGAGCACTGATTGATGTTTAGGGCATTATCTCTGCTCTGATGAAGAAAGCCTACATTAATTTTATTTGACTGCAGAAGGATGCCCTTGGGAATAAATCACTGTTCGGAAAAGGGAAGCCAAACTTTTGTCTCTGCATGGCTGATGAATTATGAGTGGGAGCCAAGTGCAATATGCATAGAGCACTGTGGAGCACTAGTCAGTCAGCTCTGGCATGTGGGACATACTAATTACAAGAAAGAATGAAAGCAAAGCCTGCAGGTAGTCACCTTTTAAATAATCAGGGCTGACAGTTTTACTACAGTAGCAGAGGTTAACACTTCGTAGGTATGTGCTACATCATGTGTACTGCCTGCATGAAATATTCTTTGAGCATTACATAGTGTATTCAGTGGACAATTTTTATTTCAGACATTTTTATATTACTAATGATTTCCACCACCCCCCGGAGTTAATTATAAAAGGAATATCTTATTTTTGATGCAGGTGCTGCCAGTGGATTATGCTGGATGATGTATCCTATAGTTTTCAGATGAGCTATTGTTAGTTCACAAAGGAAGGCTACACGATCTAAAACTCAGAAAACTTCCAAGACATTTCCAAAACAAAAACAAAGACAAAAACAAACAAGACAAAAACATTTCCAAAAACCCTTTGTAGAATAAGTTATAAATAAGTTTTTGAATTTTTATGCCTGAACAAACTGTGGTCAAGCTGACTGGGTATAGTGTGTTGACTCAGGGGGCCTGGCTTCTGTTATGGACTGTGCATCTAAATTGTTGTGTGATTATGAGCAAGCTATTCTGTGCCTCAGTTGGCCCATCTGTAAAATGGGGGATAATTATACTTTTATCTCACCGTTGTAAAGAGTTTTGTGGTGTCTGATGAAAGCATGATAAAAGTAGAAAATTTTGTATTTACATAGCATTTAATTAATGTCAGTTTTGCACATCTTAAAGAATGAATATTGCAGTTCACAAGAAGTCTTCCTCGTAGCTAGGGCTGAAAAAGCAGGGGAAAGGGGAAACAACTGTACTGGGGCCCCCCAGTAATTGTAACTGGGATGAAATGGGGGAGCGGGAAATGGTAGGGGAGTCCAGTAAACATGATGTACCAGGGCCCCCAGTTTTTTTTCAGCTAGCCTGCTTATAACTCCCACAGGAAACAAGTTAATTGGTAAGCAAATAACTATAGCTGCACTATCCGCTTGGGGCCAAACTCCTGTTCCATGTTATAAAAGCAATAAAAGGTGCCCTCAGCAGGTGTAGCACAAAGGCATGTCTCAGCTTGCCTCTGTAAGGCAGAAATTGTCAGAGTATTAGCTTCTTGCGGCTCAGCACAGATTTCCAAACCCAGTGCTAAACAGCTGTGTGATAAAGCCTTGAAAAATGGGTAGTAATCTAAGACAATAAATGGGGATTTAACCAAATAGAATGTGACTGCAAAATAACATAAAAAAATTCTTACTGTGCTTTCCTTTCGTAAAACAACCCCTCTTACTTTATCCCATGTAATGTAAGCTGGAGCAGAAGAGAACTAATGTTTAATCATAGGATGTTTGGGTCCACGCTGTACAGTTATAGCATGCAATAAGTAATGAAGTTAAATCATTTCATGAAGTGTAACAGCCTTGGCTGTTTGTGTGGCAATTCAGCAGTTATTGAACAGCACTCAGTTCTTAGCATTTCAGGACAGCAAGTAGCCTCTGTTGCCATGTATCTGCTAGATTTTGTGCTGCACTAACCTTCCTGATGAGTGTCCAGACCTTCCTGCTAGATCTTGACATGTCTACTTCTGAGACTGCATTTTCTCAGTGTGCTCTTTGGGCTACATTCAGGCTCTCTAGAAGGTGGTTGTCTATTTCTGGATCACTGGATTTTTCTTACTTTTTAAGGAGGCCTGCACATTCTTCGTCCAGACATAGTATTTAGTTTCTTTTTGTCAGCCACATGGGATGGAGTTGGTGGTGTCAACCTTCCTGTCCCACATAATACAGAAGCAGATGATACCCAAGATAGGCTGAAAATCTGAGGTTATAGTTTTACCAACACCAGGTAAAGGCTGCTCTTTTTATTAGCCGACTAGTGCCCAAACATCATTCCTGAGTTGTAGCTACAAACTCCTACAGGCAAATGATCCTACAGAGAGTTATGCTCAAGACAGAACAACTTTTGAGTGATGATCAGGCAGGTTTTTGAACAAATGGAAGCACCTGTGACCCAATGATCGCTTACTCCGTACATTGAGAGTAGATTTCAACAGATGAAGAAAACTAGAGTTGTCTGTTGTGACATTAGAGCAGTCAGTGACACCATCTGGCACACGGGTCTGCTGTACAAGATGTCAGCAGTTCTTCCTAATGCATTGTCATGGCAACTGAGCTGATGGTCTGAGGTAGAGGTTTTCAGGTGCCTCTGGGCCACAAAACCAGCACCTGGAGGTTCCAGAAGAATAGACTCCTACAAGATTCGGTACTGGCACCAACTTTATTTAATATATTCATCAATGACCTACCAAACTCCATCTCCAGATGGTTGACAGACTCAATATCTGCTTGGCATTAAGGGACCATGATTTCTAAAAGACTGATGAGAACTTGAACTGTGTTATGGTTGCCATAGGTGACTATTGCAAGAAATGGTGATTGAAACCAGGTACATCCAAAACTGTGCCAACATGCATCCACTGACACCATGCTCAGAGCCAATTTGAGCTTACCTTTTTGGCACATGATCCAAAGACTATGTATGTAGGGATCATCCTAGATTGTGCATTCACATACAAATAGTATCTTACTAAAGTAGTTCTAAAGATCAAGAACAGAAACTGTCTCCTGAAAAAATTGGTTGGGTCAGTCTGGGCAGCAAATGTGCCAACAGTGTGTAGTTTGGGACTTGCACTCTGCTGTTCAGTTGGTGGATAATAATCCCCACTTTGGTTAATCTCTGTCCACGATAGACTAGTAGACACACCATGTCTTAATCATACCATGAAACTTATCACAGGCACATTGAAGCCAACAAACTTGTATGGTTACCAGTCCTAACCAATAATCTTCCAGTGTCTGAATGCAGCCAACAAACTGATCACCAAGGTACAGAAAATGACACACTTACCACTGTTCAGGGATATATGGGATGCACTGACTTCATTGCAGAAGTTCTGTCTGGATAGTATTGGATACTTTCCATCTGACTAATAACACCATCAGCTTACTGTGGTGGACAGAATGGGAGTGAGCCTCTGCCACTACCAGGAATTCCCACATCATCACCAGACCAGATGAATGGCTATCTGGCTTGGGGCTCCCACACCACCTCTGGAGCCAGTTTAGCAGGTTCAGATGTGATGTGTTTTGCTGTGCCAAGACCATCCATGCCTGGGGAATCCAAGACAGCCTGTTGTGTGTGTGTGTGTGGTGAATGCTGCATGCAAGCTGGATTGTTGCTTTTTTTTGTTGTTTGTTTGACTCTCTGGATGTCTTTGCAAACTGAACATTGCTGACTCAAAGGCTATTGACTGGCTCAAGGCTATTTTTAGCTGGGTTTTTTTGTTTCTTTGTTTGTTGTTTCTCCCTACCCTCCAAATCTTGCCTTGCTAGTCTTGCTCATATGTAATTGAATTGTGAATTGGAATACTTTATCAAACTAAAACTAAAGGGGGGGAAGTTTAAGAAGGCACATTTTTAGAAGATGCAGTTATTCCAAATGCAATTTTAATTAAGACTTTGGAGTTGTCTCTTCCATTTGCAAAAAGTGATTTGGGATCATTGATTGTCTTCTTTTGTTTTTGTTTAGCTATGTAAAGCATTTTGAGATGCGGATTGTATGAAAGATGGTTTACAAAATAACATATATTGTATTAATGACCATGAGTGGTTAGGATCATTATTGTATATCCACTCTTAAAAATGACATCTGTAGCGGCACTTTTTTGTTCAGTATTGAACCAGAGGGAAGAGTGCCACACACTGAACCACTCATACCATTTTCTACAGCATCCTCCAGTGTTTCTTGGATGTCTGCCCTTCTTCAAATACTGGCTAGACATGACTCTCCTTAGCTTGTGAGACCTGTCAAATCATTTAGCCATAACCGTTAGACTTGACAGATCAGATAGGGAAAAAAAGGTGAAATGGGGGAAAAACATATCAAATGTAACTATAAAATAAGTAAGTACTAAGGACTAACACAGGAAAGTAGGATATTTCCAGTTAATTATTTTTTAGAAAAAAACAACCATTGTTTTCAAACTGCCAGTAGTTTTGTCTTATTTCCAGGTCATAAACCTTCCTTGCAATCTTTATCTTTGCAGAGTGCATGTGCTCAGCAAAACGATCAGATGTTAAACAGCAACAGCTGTCAGAAGACCAACATATACTAGCAAATCATTTAGTTAAAAGGAAGACAATCTGTGGAGTATGGAAGTGAGTTTTAAAATAACCTTTGCACTAAGATCAGTGCTACAAAGGGCCATCTGCAGGATTCTGCAAAACAAACTAGAGCATCTAGTTAAAACAAATAGAAACCAATCATTGAAAAGGCTTACTCCTTATATGTCTATCTGGAAACAAATAATTCCTTTGGTAGCTGTCTTCATTTAACAAGATTTCTCTCTTTTCCTGTTTTATATGCAGTGGGAAGATGAGCTTACAACCATATACCTCTCTGTGCAGATTAGTGAATGTTTGTTTGGGGAAACCTAGGCGCTACATCCACAAATCAGGAGGAAAGCTCTGCAGTGCAAATTCCTTATAGATTGCCAGATTAAAGCCTAATCTGGAAGATAGTGAGGTATCCTGCATTTCACCAGCACATTCCATGTACTGGGTCAGCTCTGCTGAATTATATGCTGAATTTAATGCAAAGTGGGCCATAGTGGAAATCAGAGAAATAAACTTGCTGGAAATTTGCATTTGAGCTAAGATCTGAGCTGGAGCTCCTAGGGATCTTCTATCAATTAAACCAGCCCTGATTTCCTTCCTCATTCCATTATTCCTGGAGCTTAATTTTCAGATACAGTAGAAAGTGGCTGTTTCTTTTTGATATTTTTTCCTAAATATTGCAGAGATTATAATTTTATGTCAGGATGCGGCACCGTTAAGGTTTTTCTCATTGAATTAAATGACAGCAGGATCAGGGCCTTAAGACAGAAGGAAAGAGTATGTCAGCCATGGCCACCCTAAAACAAGGACTTCTCTTAATTATAGTATTAGTTTGGAAATGGAAGATGAGATATGTAAATATTCTAGCTGTGTCTGTCTGAGGGTTCAGCCTATGTTAATTTGGATAGAAGTTGCTTTAAGTTTGGGCTAGACAGTCCAACTTAATTAATAGAGTTATCCATGCTGCCAAATCTTATACAAAAGGGCTAATACTCCTACAGATGTGGATTTGCTGATAATTGTTGGAGGGTCAGTCCTTTACCAAGTGTAGTCGTCTGAAATCCTTTGGCTAAAACCTATGCTAGCAAGTGCTTTTGCTTTTCAGAAGTAATATGGCTTTATATTGGTATACAACATCTGGCAGAAGGCAACTTCAGGTGCGATCAGGCATTAATGTGTTCACCAGTTAGCCTCAAATAACCAAGATATGGGGCCTGATTCTCCTCTTACGTACACGAGTTTTACACATGTATAACACCATTTACTTTAGTGGAGTTACTCCTGATGTACACTGGTGTAAATGACAGTAGAATTGTTCCCATGGTCTTTCTATTTTTCTGTTTCAGCAAAAAAAAAAAAAAAAAAAAAAAACAACCCCAAAACAAACCATTCATCTGTGGGTCATTTTGGGGGACTTTAAATTGCTTTGCTGTAGAGAATTTTATAGTTGAATGCATCAGGAGAAACTCTGATTACAATGTCTATTTAACTCTGTTTCTGTCTCTGACTCTTCAGTGGGCTATTAGAGAGCCCAGCAGAAAATTAGAATTGTTTTATGAAGCCATCTAGGTTTGAACAGAGAGGACAACAGCCTTCCTTCATTTTAAAGTTGAAAACTTCAGTTAGTAAGGAACAACTTCTGGATATAAGCATTGTGTTTAATAGGTGGTTATAGATGCAGAGCCTTTAAAACATAAGGATACCCTGTGTTCTTTCACTCTTCCTTGTTGTGTGAAGTACTGTTATGGGGTATACAAACCCCACGCTGGACAACAATAGGGTTAAGGCGCTGTTCTGAGCTCAGGCAGTTCCATCCTGCCATATCTGTAAGGCATGCAGAAGCTGAAGGAGGAGGAGCTCAAAAGGGGAGCAGAGCAGTTCACTTGTTGGCAGACCAGGGAAAAGAACAGACCTTCAGTCCTCAGCTCTTGAGGAAAGGGCTGGCTGAAGGCAGGAGCTTCCCAGATGACCACTTCCTGAAAACCCATTCCTGAGGGAAGGGAGGTCCTGATTCTGATGCACCCTAAGAGGGAATAATTCTTCTCTATTTCTCCTTAACTCAGTTTATTTGCATTAATTCCCTTTGCCTTTTGTTCATAGACTGCCCTGGAAGAGGAGAGACTTTCAAGTGACTTGGTTGGAGGCTGAGTCACAGGAAGAGGAAGATCACTGCAGAGGCGGAACAGCTGTCAGCAGGAGACACCCAGTGGGGAGAAAGCTGCTACGCCACACCCAGCCACGAGAAGGTGGCACCGGTGAGTCAACCCCATCACACTAGGAAAGTTCCAGTTAATGTATTAAAGTCATTTCAGTGGGGGGGATGTGATGACATAAAATGAGACTTAATTCTACTTATTCCAGAGTGGTCCCATGCAAGAGAGTAAAACCTACATGATTAGTGGAAAATCAGCTACCAGGAAAGAAAAAGGCCCAATGCACAGCCTGCTAAAGTCAATGGGAGCCTTCCCACTGATTTTAGTGGACTTTGGCTCAAACCCATGGTTCATTTATTTATCTTTTAATGTTCTGACCGTTCTGTCTCTCTGGTTCTTCTTGGTAAAGATGTCTAAGAATATTAGAAACACAATCAGAAACTGAGAGAAGCTTTCTCTGCTGAAGAATTGCAGTGGTAATTATGAGGCACAAAGACAGGTGTGGGATAGTGAGGAAGCACTTACTCTTCTGCAGCTCTGAAAGGTCTGACAGTTTTTTGGGATGAAATAGCTGAGTATTAAGGACCTCAAATTCTTTCCAAGGAATCTCACAGATAGCTGGGAGTGAAGACGCTGAGTCACTTTTTGGGAAAGGATTGTGTTTTTACCCTCAATGCAGGGTGTGGCCATAATATTAATCATTATTATGGATAAAAACAAACCAATTCAGACTGGGTCAACTCTGCAGTATTTCTGTGCTTTTCTGCATTGATATTTGCTAAAGTACATTATATTATGTTTCTCTTCCTCTCCATAGTTGTGTAAATAATTACTTCAAATAGAAACAAGTGGAAAGAACAGGTCCTGACTCCACAAACCAGCCAGTTGTTGGCATTTTTTAATTATGAAGGAAAAGCATAATTCAGTTGTAGTAGCCAGAAAATTAGCATTTAGCACACACTGCCCACAGGTTAGACATTCCTTATACATCAGTGACTTCAGAGGTATATATAAACTTTGTTCTAAGGTTTTCATCTTTGTGATCTTTCAAAAATGTGGTTTTGATGGAAATTTACACTTTCATTTTTTGCTTTTATACTTTCCACTTCTTTTAACTTTTATTTCTAAAGCCCAAATTCTTTAGGGCCTACTGACCAACCTATACTCTTAATACATGTTCAGCGTGCATTGGTTTCTTGATGATTCTTACATCACTATCCCACACGCCATCTACCCTCTCCAATCCTCCAGCTTCAGTGCTCCATTGCTCTCCTTCTCCCACCCCCATCTCTGTTCATTTCTCCAGGCATGGAAAGCTCTTCTCAGTCCCTCATTCAAAGCCTTCCTTAAAGCTCACTTATTCAGCAGGTCAAGAAGAAGTGAACCAACCAATCAAAAACATATTTCTGTAACTCTAGATGATTTCTCAGACCTTCTCCATATATGTCTTATCTCTTTCTCTTTTAGACTGTAAACACTACAGAGCAAGCACTCTCTTCATTCTGTGTGTTGTACCGCACACAGCACGTAGCCAGTGATAATTTGCACTTACATAGGACCCTTCACCTGGTATCTGAATGCTTTCTACACATAATCCTACTTCTGCCTTCAGAAAGTAAGGTAGGTTGAGGGAAGCTGGATCTGGATTAGATTTAGGCTAGCCTTTAGGGTTCCAGGCTGAATCCAAGGTAGGGTTTGGATTTGCCAGATTTATACACTCAGACAAGTTTTTTGGCATAAAACTGCAAAAGTCTCTTGATTGATCACCTGATCTCTTGAAATTTATGGGTCTGCTCCAGATTTACAGCTGAGTAATTTTCTGGTCATAGAAAATTTTTAGTCACTTTACAATGTAAACTGAAAGATATGTTTCCAGAGTTTGGAAAAACTTAACTGTGATACTGGTAAGATGAGTGCCAGCTCTGGCCAAAGCTTGGCTGAGAACTGACAAACTCACAGCTGGAAGTCAGACCTGTTCACTTGTGTATTAGCATAGTTCAAAGTGATTGTTGAATGTATTTGGTGTTTAAACTTCATGAAGACTAATGGGCTGGGTGGCATGCATTGTTCTCACTTAGTGTATTCTGTTGTAATGCAGTAGCAAACGTTTACAGTGTATATACCCCTGTAACTAAATAACCCATCAAACAAGAAAGAAGCCGTTTGAAATGCAAATGAAGAACTTTAACAGGAAAGTGCTAATTTTTGTGCATTTTGAATCAAGTGCTCATTTTGTGTGATGAGTGGAGATCAAAGACTCTAAACGCATTCCTCTGTCTGTCATCAGAGACCCCATGCGGGCGGCCAAACTATCATCTTGTTTTTCTGTGAGAAGATACTACAAGTACAGATATATGAATAATTCTTCATCTCTGTACCATTGGCCTTTTAAGAGGGCAGAATAACCAAGTGAGCAGACAGAGATGCCTAGAGTTAACTCTGGGTAGCCCTGAGACACTTTTGGGAAACTGGCAGATTGCTACATCTCTGCTATCATTTGGAAATATAGACTGTGACTCACTTGTACATATATTTTATCTGCTTTAACATCTCAATAACTCTCATTCCTTTTTCTCAGCTAATACACCTTTAGTTAGTTTACTATAGAATTGGCCACCAGCATTGTCTCTGGTGTGAGGTCTAGGATGCAAATCAACCTGGGTGAGTGACCTGTCTATTGGGACTGGGTGTAACATGGAATGTGTTGGGTATTTTTTTTTCTGGTGTAAATGACCATTTATCACATAGTCCAGCTTTCTTGGGTGGCAAGATAGCCTGGAGAGTCATTATAAAACTATTGTACTGCTTTGGGAGTTGGGAAATCGAACTACAGGGCATACCATCAATTTGAGGTGTTGGTCCTGCTTTTGGCAGTCTGTGCTGACGTAGGCATTCAAAGTTGTGACCCACTCCAGACAATGGAACAATAACTGGATGTGAATTTCAAGTTCCCAAGATAAATTCATAAAGGACTAAAAGGCAAAAAAAAAATACACTGTCTGAACCATTCATCTTCCAGCTGTGACAGCTGCTTGTGTGTGTGTCTTTGGGATGCTTTTTAGTTGCCTCAGACTGTCTCTAAGCTCCAGATCCCTTAGGTGCTTTCAGGGGTGTGCACAGGAATTTAAATTCCAGTGCTTTTGGAGGGGCACATTCTGTGCTCCCAGGGAGGAGAGCATGTCCTCCCTGCTGGAGCCCCGGAGGAGAGTGCGCCCTCCCCGCAGATTTTTAGGGGGGCCAGTGCTCCTGCTTCCCCCCGCCTCTTGTGCATGCCTCTGGGTATTCTTTTCTTCTTTCCCACGTTTACTCCTCATGTCTCCACAGCTTTTTGTGAAATTGGACCCAGAAGGGTTAAGCCTAGCAGCCTAAAATAACCCAAAGTCAACCACTGAGGATGTGTTTAAAGATATTAAAATAGTAATTAGAGCCATTCATTATAAATAGCTAAGACTTTAAGGTTCTATCCTGCATTGTTTAAGAGTTCGGACGTTGATATATGTCTATAATTACCTATAATCATGCTAGTGATATCAATGTAACCAAATCGCATGTGTCTGACATTTATTGTTAGTCAAAAATCAAAGGAAGATATTAACATTTAGCTACAACTTGAATGTAACAATAGTACTGTTTTTATTTCTTCTTGAAGTTTAAGTAGTAAATACCTGTGAATGGTTGTAAACTGCCAATTGCCTTACGCTAATGCAGCTGGTTACTGGTGTGCACCAGATCAAAAAAGATGTTACTTCAAAGCCACAAGTAATTACTATTAGGCACTCAATGATTACCTGCTGTGATATCTGCTCTCAAGAAGATATCAATAAGTCTGCATGGATCTATAAAAGATTGTACTGGACTGATCCTTTTTAGCACAAATCTGTCCAAGCTTGTCAAGGAAAGTTTGGAGTGCAAAACTGGGATCCCAATACCAGCCTAGAATCACCCTGCTAATTCTCATGAGAGAATTTGAACAAACTCTGCACATGGATTATTTGGTCTTCATTTCCTGCTTCTCTTTTCTGGGCTGGATTTCTAACAAGGAAGCTTTAAACAAGGACTGATGACCCCCAAGTTATCAGAGTAATTTCCAGAGACTTTGCAAATTAAGAACTTTGCAACTCAGTTACCATCTCTACTTTGAAACCGACCTAAGAACATTATTTTCATCTGTGTATGTGTAATGATTTTTTTAATCATTACTCTTTCCTTTTTTAAAAATAAATATTAGTTTAGTTAATAAGCATTGGCTTTAAATGTGTATTTGGGTAAGATCTGAACTATTCATTGACCTGTTCGTAATATGTCTAGCCCTTTGGGATTCGTAGACCTTTTTTCTATATGATGGATAAAGCTTTTCAGTAATCCCCCATCATCTATGACTTGACTGTCTGGGTACTAGCCAGAGAGTTGGATGGCTTTAAGGAAACTGTATTTGTCTTTTGAATAACCGGTGAGGTGATCAGAAGCTGTTTGTTGCTGGCTTGGTATATGTTATGGGGAAAAAAACACCATTATTTAGGGGTTTGCCTACCCTATTCTTTGCAGTTCTTTGCAGTGCCCAGTTCTTTGCAGTTTACGCTATCTCAGGGTGACTCCCCTAGAGGTCAACATCACAGCTTGCTGCTTTGAACTGTGGGCTTCCTTCTGTCTGACTCCCCATTGAACTAGAACAAGAGAGCCACAAAGGTGACATTGCACCAGAAATTTCACTACACTCATAGCAAATATCGCAATGTGGCTGAAGAACAACAGGGACTGTTTTTGCATTCACCTATCCTGGTTTACGCAGATGTAAACCAATTGACTTCAATGGCAATTACTCCAGTGCAAGCCAGAGCGATGCCAGGCTCAAAGTGTGTGGTATAAATATTCATATGTTTAATGACAAGAATATAATCAGAAAAAGCAAACATCTCTGTACAGATGGCCTCCACCACCACTGGGAGAGCAAGAGTTAACTCCCTGATAATCTCTCCTGCTTCCTGCACCCAAATAGTGGCAAAATAATTAAATCAGGCTTTATCAAACAATGGGACCAGTCCCCACCAGATGGATTTACATAGTGTCATGGTGGAACCCAGAAACTCTTGTCTTTATTTTTTCTTTATACCATTATTGTCAAATGCAAGAAATTAAATATCATGAGTTGGATCCTCTCAAAAGAGAATGAGTCTGATTTTAAAAAATCAAGAAATTGGCTCAACAAATCATGAGATTTCAGAACAAAATTACATGTTTTTAGGCTGTCTTTTGACTCTTTAAACTCCACTCTACTCTTCTTCTGCCAATGGGCATGTGGTAACTTCAAATTGAAAAGTCATCCTTCAATTCACACACACAAGCAGGCCACTCAAATGGAGACTCCTCTGGTCCTCTCCTTACCCTTCAGAAATGCTGTTCCCCTGTCTTGTTACCGTCTTGATTTCTGTTCCCTTCCCCTCACTTCTGGGCCTCTCCTCTGCCATGACCCCAAGTGGAGGAGATGTTCCAGCTGAGTGGGAGGCAGGAAAGTGTTGCTGCTGGGTTTGAGACCTGGGACCCAGCAGCAGCTTTTCCCAACTTCCCCCTCCCCTGCCTCCTACCAGTGCTATAGGACCATCCACTAAAGGCAGGACAGGTCTGTGTCCTTAGCTCTCAGGGTCTTGCAAAGTGCTTCTGTGTCATTGCGAGATCTTCTCCTACACGGGCCAAAATCCTGTGACTCATGATCAGTTGTCTAGAGCTGACAATGCTGCAGCACTGCCTTCCACTGGCTGCTCAGAGGGGACTCCACTTCCCCGCCATTAACCCCAGGTTGGGAGAGCTGCTGTTCTGTCTCCTTCGTCTTCCATCCCCATCACTGCTCTCTGCACCTTATCAGCCTCCTTTCTGCTCCCTGTCCTTTACGCACCCTAAATCTGCCTCTATCCCCCTTTCACAGGATCTCTGCTGCTTCTCACAGTCCTAGTGTTCTCCACCCGCTGAACCCTACAATGGCAGCCATTTTGCCTGGAGCATGGCTTCAAGAAAATAGAAAACAGTGGGAGGTGGCAACTAGATTTATCAAGAGCAGCCTTCCTTCCTTATGCAGATAGACTGCTATTTTGCTGGCTTTTAGCCCCTCTGATGGTAATAGGAGATGGTGGCCATTTTGAATAAGGGGAAGTTCCTGAATTTGACAGCCTCTCGTCACGTTGTCACAATATAGGCGTGAAACACTCCCAAATTGCTGAAATTTTGATACTATCATGAGAGCTAGAAATACTGTTACAACCTTGGAAAATAAGAAAATGCAACTGGCTGCTTGGGATGTTGTGTGAGATTCTCTTGCAAGCCTGTGCCAGCCCTTTGCACCAGCTTCAGCTGTGCACCCAACAGGACTGCAGCAACTCTCTAGCAGTGATGCCTTCCAGCCTCCTGGGGCACCTGCTGCTGCAGTGCCAGCATCCAGCACAGGGAGACTATCTACTTGGCTCTCCATGCCCCCTGAGGGACCCTCCCTGCCTGTGTGGGGCTACTGGGGAGGAGATAGGAGCTGGTCTTGGCTGCAGGACCTTGTTAGCAGCGAGGTGTGGGCCCGACAGGGGTGTGGAAACAAAAACTCAAGGAGGGCAGGAATGGGGCGAGATGAGCTCTTTTTGTCCCGCCTTCTTCCCTATTCTGTTTCCCCAGCCTGTTGCCCTTTTGGGCTCCTGGCCCCCCATTCTGTCCCATTTGAGAGATGATCTACGTTTAAAGCTGTGATAAAACATTCTGTTAAAAAGCCTGTCTGTCCACAAGCTATACTTGAAAAGGTTGCCTCGTAGGATTCTGGCATATGTTTTTAACTCTTTCTGAACATGGTGCTATGGTAGCTGGCCTATTTTGGGGTTCTGTTGTGGATTAAGTTTTGACTTAATTTAATGTGGTAAGTGAAACCATGCTATATGGTATCTATATGCTGTGTTTTAAATATGATTCCAGACCACAGCATAGATTTACAGGGCCATGTTTTCAAAAACAGCCTCAAAACAGCACATCAAACATTTGTGGATGAGCAGTTTGGAACGTCCCACATTTTATATTCGTGTGTGCAAATGGCATGAATTTATTTATATATGTGGATTAGATAGGAGTGAGTGTCCGTCCATCCGTCCGTCTGTCCCCATCCATGATTTGGAATAACAAATGCCTTGTCCATCCACAAACTCAGTGTGTGTATGAACAAAATCACATGCAAACTTGGAGGTGCAATGTTAGTCTTGCAGATTTTAGAAGCTGCACTGAGGTCCTTTGAAAATAGTGCCTAACTTAATCGCATTCTACAGTAACCTGCAATTGCATTAGTGAAAGGATTATAGGCAACAAAGGAGTGCAGCATCTTTTACTAAAGGGTTAGCAACAGCAGGGTCTTGTATGTGGTCTCTTGTGACACAAAACAGCAGCAGTTAATGTGTTTTGTGAGTAAAGAGGCAGGTCAATTCTGCATAGTAGAACTGCAAACTGAAAAAAGATATAGTGGATGTAAGTGTTTGTTCTCTCTCTCTATTTTCTTCAGAAATATAGGAAGTCTAGCCATTCCTAGCATGATGTATTTGGGATTATTAGTGCCATTGTATATTCAGTGCCTTAAATGCACATAGAGCTCAGTAAACAAATAAGAGGCATAGTCCCTGCCCTGAAGGTCTTGCGATTTTTCTGGTTCTGAGTTTATGAACCTGTTTCTCTTAGTTCAAATCTATTGTTTTTCCTTCAAATGTGATTAAAAATTCAAGGGTGACTTTGTTTAAAAAAAAAAAATTCTCAAGGCATCTTGTTCTCTATAAGAGGGAAGAGGAAACCTGTAAAAGTTAGACTGGCCCAAAGTAGCATGCTTTATATATGATTGTCTGTTTTTTTTCTTTTATCTTTTTTTGTGTGTGTGTTCCATTTTCCACTTTCTGTTCTATTTCTCACTATCTCTGCTAAGCAGAACATGAACTTTATAATATTTGCATGAACCATTTGAGTCAAACCTTCTGAGTGTATTGTAAGTGGGTTTGAAATTAGACTAAATTAATTCATCTCGTCCTATTCTGAGTCCAGCAAAACAGAAGATGACTAGTATTCATGGACTTTGTAGTGCAACTTTTCTGCCACCCAAGCAAGGAGAGAAATGGATCTTCACATGCTTGGCTTATCCATATAAACCATAGTTTAGTGAATAGGCCCTTTGGTGTGTCACTTCTTTTGGCTTGTTTGATAAGCTTAAGACATAGTTACTTTGAAGCTTTAGCGCTATCTACCTGGCTTGGGAATGGTCCCACGAAACCTGAGATTTTGATCTCTCTGTTGCTGACAAGCTAATTTTGGACATAATTGCAAGCCTCAAGGTCAGTATGCCTTTCAGCAGCAGAATACAATTTCTGATACATAAGAACATATTTCAAAATAGACCTCTTTGAGCTTTTTAGAGTCACTTTTTTCCCCATGGTATAGTTCAAGCTCGTATGTCACCCCTGGGTCACTGATTTGAGCCCAGTCCAAAGCTGGTGACAAATCATTACTGTGTAATGGCTTTTCTGTGCTTTATGTGAAATGAATTGGTGGCCACATTCTTTTACCAGGGGACAAATGGGGATCATTTCTGGGGGATGGGCAGGGAAGGTACTACCACAATATACCTTCTTGTTGGTAGACTCATCAAAAAGGCTGAGGAGACTCAGCAAAGAGGCCAATGGGCCATGGAGGATGAGCCACTCTCACCGCTAGAGGTGGTCTCTCCAAAATAGAAACGAGGCATGTGGGGAAGATGGGAGGGGGAAGTTGACAATGCCACTGATCATACCTTTCTGTCAGTCCATCACTTTTCACCTGACCGGGACTGTACTGAATCCATTCACTGGGAGTCATCCCAGCTAAGTAGACATGACCATGATTTCCTCTGCAGCCTGGGCCATGGGTCACTTCCCGATGGATTCTCTGTACCTTGAAGTCTTTAAATCATCATTTGAGGACTTCAATAACTCCGTCATAAGTTAGGGGTCTATTTCGGGAGTGGGGAGGTGAAGTTCTGTGGCCTGTGTTGTGCAGGAGGTCAGACTAGATGATTATAATGGTCCCTTCTGACCTTAATCTGAGTCTATGATCAGGAGGGACTATTGAATGGGTTCTATGGCAGCAATTGTATGTGCATCCTTTTCATTTTGAATAGGAGCCTAAACATCTGACGTCTCAGCAGTCCAGTGCCTGATGAGTTTTCCTTTTTATTGATGTCTAGTAATTTCATTTTGCGCACACAAGTATTTTAACAGACAAAAGTACTACCATGGTAAAAATAAAAAACAATTAATAAAATGTAACTGGGTTTGTCCCTGGACAAACTCCTGATTAATTTAGTTAGGCAATTACTCTCTCATTTTATTGCATTGACTCTTTATTATGAATATTCTTCAGATAAACTGTGATGTGTATTGGATTTAATAGCACTCCCCACACCACAGCGAGAACTGCCTTGCTTAAAGAGTGTTAGAGCCAGGACTCAATGTACCCCCTAGTTATGAGGTCAGCGTCCCTTAACAGGTGTTAGGCGTAGCCAGCAGAGGAGGATCCACCTCGTTGTTGGGATGGAAGCCAGGAGTCTTGCTGTTCTAACACAGGCTATTGCTATGTATCTCCCACACCAACAGATAACATACTTCAGCCATGCAGTTTAACAGCTAGCTGGAATCAAATACAACTGGAAACAGAAAAGGCCAGCACTTGGAAATGCTTGTTTTCAAGACATGATCCAGCAAACCTAAACACAGTATGCTGTGCAAGCAGGCAAAGGTTAATCGGATAATGAGGAGGAGGATTTAAGGACATGACCACTCCAATGCATATTTTTATTTTGGCTTTAACTTAAAAAGACATGTAAAGAGAAGTCTTGCAGCATAATGTAGTGGTTAGAGTTCTGCCAGTCAAGAGATGCAGGTTCTCACATCATGATCTTGGGAAAAACACTTTACGTCTCCGTGACTCAATTTACCCTCTGGAAATGGGGAAAACATTGTATCTGTCAGATGAAACATGCTATGTAAGTTATTTTATTTTTTTTTTGGTCTTTGAAGCGGAAGACAGGGTTGTTTATGAAGAATATTTCCTATTTACCCCCACTTCTTGCAATATGCAATGTGTTTTGCATGCTGTTTCTGAAGCCTCAAACGCAGTGACCTTCTTTGGACAGAGCAAGATCAGATGCAGCTTCCCTTAGATACTATAAAAAGAGTTCTTATGTTGGCTAGAGAGGTGACTGCAGGACCCCACATGTAGTACTTGTATGATTGTCATCAGTGCCTGTCATCCCTGTCTGTCTAGAAAATTGAGACTGTATTTGGAAATGGAGCTTGGGACTGCTAGATGGTAACAGAGGGTGCCATAGGTATAAATATTAACAAAAGTATTTGGGGAAAATCAGTTGTTTATGAAGAGACTATTATAATAATAATAATGTTAAACTGGAGGATAACTGCCTACTACGGCTATCAAGTAATGGAGATGCTCCTTTAGCATGAATGATGGAGTTCTGCAGTCCTGAAAGAGCCAGCTCCAAATCCTACCAATATCCCATGCAAAGGGTCCTCATGTGAGCTGAAATAGGCTGAGGAAATGGTATCCAGACCTATATTTAGTTAAGATTTGGATGTTTGGACTGAATAAGGAGTAGGATCAGAATTATTTGATGCTGAAATCTTACCTGTTAGTTCTCACAGAATTTTGGCCCAACATGGCAAGAATCTCACAAGGACAAAATCATTGTTGTGACACTTCCTCCATCTTGAATGGTTCTGCCATCTTGGGCTGCAATCTTGTGAGAATGTGTCATGAAGTTTGGCCACATCATATCTAGTTCTAGAATTGGGCTTCTTCTGGATTTGGATCTGATAAGAAACCAGAAAAACAAAAGCAGTTTCTTTTGCTATGGGGATTTAAATCCAAACTTCGCAGCCCACAGTTTTAAAGAGGTTCATATCTGAAGGTCTGATTTCAGGCAACTTTCATTTAGGGAGTGACTGTTTAAAGAGCCACATGAGCCCTAGAAACTCAAGTCCTTTGTTCACAAGCCATGTACAGTGCAGACGACAGCAATCTGTTTTCCCCATGCATTGCCAACAAGCTTAACCCTGAGCTGGAAAGACAGTACTCTAGAGAAGTGAAAGGAAATTCAATCTCTCCGCTAACTCAGCCCTGTACTTCCATGGAACAAACAGTGCCAAGCGTACAAAGTTAGGATGATTATGTGATGAGGACCCAGTGTCCACTGAGGATTCAAGGCGCCCTATGACTTTAATAGAAGACTGCAAAATAAACAGTCACATAGGGTGGGGGCTATCGAGGAAAGCAGTAGAGCCTCAATATACTTATCCCTGTTAGACTTGGAGGCTGTTGAGAGCTTCAAGGTAAAACTTTTGATGTCTCTTTTACAATGGTCTGTTTCCTTACACATTTTGAAACATCTGTTCCAATGGTACTACAAGGTTGCTGTGACTGAGAACTTTTCCAATGCAAAGTACTTGTTAAAATCATAACATGTGTTCAGACCAGACCTGGATAAAGATTATGCTATTCTCCAAATTATATTGAAAGTTTTGGCAATTTTCTTCGTTACAACATAACTTTCCATTGAAGTCTAAATATAGACTTAAAAGTAAAAACTCTTTCCTATTTAGAGGAGAATAATCGTGACCTTTACCTTTTCCAAATCCTGTTTTTAAAACCCAGTATTCAGGGACGTGTTGCTGTTTGGATCCCCCTCCACCCCCCCCAGTTTGCAATTCTAAAGGACTGTGCCCTGTTTTCTAAACAATGCCATTTCAATTACTCAAGTCTTAATTTCTTTGCAGTTTTTCTTATGTAAATGCTAACCTACTTGATCAACATCTGATAAATGCTGCTTCTGGAGGACATTTGTTACTCTTGCTGGGTTTCTATCCATCCATCCATCTGTAAGGTACACAGTTCAGGCCAGATTCTAGCTGATGTAAAATTGCCTAGATCTACCTCCAGCAGCTGAGGATCTGCCCCTTCTCACTAAAGAAGACCAATGTGGTGGAAAAATTTCACAGCCCCGCATGAAATTCCAGGGTGGGCTTTTTTGCTTTTCATTCAGATTTTTATTTGTTCTGACTTCTGGGTTAATTTTGTATAACAACAAAATAGGTAGCATTTTCTAGTCATCAGAGCAAGGGACTTTTGGGTTCTTTGTGCCTCGATTTGCCATTGGCTTGGTTTTCAAAGTTAGGCACCTTAGGGTCCGATACTACAAACTCTTGGCTGTAGTGCTTACTAATACACTTAGTTCCAGTTGTTTTAATGAGGCTACTAATGGTACTAGTATTTCAAGTTTCTGGGAGCTGTGGATGCTTAGAACCTTTGGCATTCATGTTATTTATTTGTCTAATTTTTTGAAGGTGCTTGTTTTGAAAATGTTTGTTCACTTTTCAATGCCTTAGCTTACCCATTTTATAAATGGGCATAATGATACCCAACTCATAGGCATCTCATGAGACTTAAGTAACCAATGTTTGTAAAACATTTGTCAATCCTCCATTGAAAGACTGCTATTTATAAATACTTGGGGGGGAAATTGATACTGTTGACACTTTTATTCACTATTTCACTTCTTACTAATGAAAATGATCTCTAAATAAAACCTGACAGGCTTCATTTGTTCAGGGAAATTGTTCACTCAGCATTTACTTTGAACACAGGCCTAATCCTGCAAAGTGGTGAATTCCTCTTATTAGCTGCACCTCATTGACTTCAATATCTTACTGGATTGGGTCCTATACTTATTCTTGATGCTCCAGATTTCTTTGCTTCTGGGGCCCTAATTCATAGAGAATAATCTAAAACTGCTTTGTTTGATTCTTTGGATCTTCCTGAAATTCTCTCTGTTCAAGTTTATTATTT
The DNA here is from genome assembly GCA_007922155.1 of Mesoclemmys tuberculata. NCBI lineage: Eukaryota > Metazoa > Chordata > Testudines > Chelidae > Mesoclemmys > Mesoclemmys tuberculata. Next base: position 17,981,794 of record ML675622.1, read on the forward strand.
TAGTGTTTTCCATTAATAGTGAGATTTATGCTAAGCAGCTATGCCAATGCAGGGCAAGAGCTCAAAGCCTCTAGTACCAAGTATTTTATATGCCTTCACAGTACGTCAGATAAATGCAATTGAAAACAGCTTTTTAAATCTTTCTGTAGCAAATACCAAACAGATTTTCAAGGAAACTTTGTGTGTGGTTAAAAAAAAAAAAAAAAAGCCAGAAGTTGTACTTTTGTTGTTAACATAGATTCTTCTTTTTGGATCTAAATATTCCCAATAGTCCATTGAGAAATTGATTTGAAACAAAATGCTAAATCATATTTTAGGAGTAAAATTCAAGTGTTTCTGTTAATCCCTCTGACATAATATGGCTAGACCAACACTTTTTCATTTGGTAACCTTATATTCATTTCTTGAATCTATTATACTAGTCAATTAACTACTTTCTTGGAAATCCATAAGGTCTTTCCATTATTTGGGAGGAAAAAAAAGAAGGGACCAAAGTAGGTGTTGGAGAGAGGTAGGGAAGAAAGTATTATTTTCAGACTTCTTACAGGATGTTACAAAGATGGAGAGCATAAGTTATACATACAGCTGGAGGTGTCTTTTCTTATCAAATCTTTTTAATGGTTTTATAAGTAGGTTAGATTTATCCAAAAATCTTCTATTCTAAAAAGGCAATTCTGACTTGGAAGAAACCAAATAATTCTAGAAATCTCCTTAGAGCTAGTCCTTATGATGTGTCCACCATGACTTTCAGAGCAGAGTTTCAGATAAACATCCAAATCTTGGAGACCTTTGGGGCTCAATAATCATTCCTAGTTAGTTTTTTAATAAAATTTTTGTGTGTGTGAATTTAGTGGTCATGAAAAGGGGCTGGACTGAAACCACTGGAGAATGAAATTGTCTTATTAATCACGGATAATGATAGTGTTTAGGGGCTCCAACCAAGACTAGGATCCCAATGTGCTACGTATTTTACAAATGTACTATAAGAGATACTCTGTGTCCTGAAGGGCTTACAACCTCAATTTCAATTCTATTAAACTTAAATCTCAGTTCACAGAGTGTAGGCAGTGCAATGTATTTTATCCTCTACGCTGCTTCAACCCTGACTTAGGAGTTAGGTTTTCATAGTCCAGTCAGTTCTTGGCCTCTCTTCTGAGATCGCAAACTAGGTTGTTGATTTGTGTTGTGATCATTTTTGTTATAAGTAATTTGGACTATGGGAACTTGACTGATCCTGGCAAATTCACTGCACACATGCCACTATTCAGTCCTCAAATACTCACCCTTTTCAGTTGCTGCTGACCTGAGCCCATTGGAGTAGCAACAAAAAATGTTGGAGTAAAGCCAGCAGTATGGGGAAAGGACCAGGACTTGGAAGTGCATTAATCCTATAGCCACATTGAGAGAGACATAGATGAGTTGTGGGGCAACATATCCCTCTCATATCCTCTCAATGGTTGTACCTAAGCCTGAGTTAGATTTGAATAGGTGAATGACTGCATAGTCCATTAGCAATCCCCTGAACCTATACTGGCCCCCCATTTCTCTTTCCCATCCTTGACACTCAGTATAATTTATGTAGTAATTACACTTCAGTTGTAACTCAATTCCCAGTTTTGCTCTTTGTACAGAAATTAGCACTGAAAGGCATAGCAGTGATGGAGGGCCCTGCAATAACAACCAGGTTGTTTGTCTAGTTAATAAACATTTGTCAAAGATACCATTTTAGTGACTTTGAGAATACAATAGGGCTAACTGTATTTCAGAAATTCAGTACTGGTTTACACTCTCTTTGAATTTCATGCTGCAACGTCAGCATTGAGTGATGCCACTAAAGAACTGTGAAATGGAGAACTACTCTATTCCGCCTCCAAAATAAAAAGCAGAAAAGAACAACAATGATTCTCTGAATTATTTATCTTTATCCAGTTCCTCTGTCAGTGAGGGGATGAAGCGAAAAATTCAGAACAAAGTAACTTAAAAAATCAAAGGATTAAAACCCTATGTATGTGATCCTGATGAATTGGATGATTCAGAAGATGTTAACCAGAGCAAAAGCTATAATGGAAGGGAAGCCTGTAACACACAGGTCTTCTGATTTATTGTGGCAATCTAGCATAGAAGTGGGCAGGCACTAGGTGGTACAGAATACCAACACTTTTTGTTGTTGCTTGGAAGACGTATTTGATCCTATAGGGGAAAAGGTTGTGTTTTATTCCCGTTTAAATAATCTCCTCCCATCCCCCCTTCAAAAAGGAAAGCACAGAACTAGCACTTTTCTGATTCTCACTTAAAATCTTCTTTTAGGTTTAAAATGACTATGCTGTAGACTGTCCATTATTAGGTGTTTGTAAAATGCCTAGCTTAGTGGGATTCTGATCCCATTTGAGGACTGTGGGCACTCCCATAATGCAAATAAGTGATCAGAAACAGAAAACATAATTGTAGAGACACTGGATTGATTAAGAAAATACAAAAACTCCATAGCCATTAACCTCCATCAATCTGAATATGACACAGTTTGGTAGGCACTAAAAGTCATGTATTTATTCTTATGAACTATCTTACAGGCTTTATGAAAAGTTTGAGTTAAAACCAGCCCTTGATGTCAATTGCCTTGCCAACCTCATTTTCTAGGGTAAGATTACCAAGAACATGATGTACCAAGGTCCAATATGACTTGACTGTGCCAACATCCTTCACCACTAACAATCAGGCTTCAGTCTGGTAGTGCACGGGAGGACCTGGTCTTGGTCTTGTAACATAAATTACTCTTCTGTACTTTGGACCAGGCATTTAATGGGAGTTGGGCTCCTTTGTCACATAAGTGCTTTTGAAAATTTTATCCAATATGAACAAAGACTGGCTGTTCAGAACAGAACACAAAACCCATCTTGCCACATAAGGTCATCTTCATCAGTAATAAGAGCTCAAAAATCGCCCAATATTTCTCATGATTAGATTGATGATAGTAAGTTGAAAAAAAATTATCTGGATATAGAATTCTTTTAGCAGTTGTGGTAAACTCAGGCCAGAGGGGGGCTACCAAAGGGTATACCAGGTCTGGTATGTGGGCCCTAATGGGTTAAAGGCCTTTTGCCCTGGAGGCAGAAGAGAGAGCTCAGCAGGGCAATTAGAGGCACCTGGCCCCAATGAAGGGCAATGTCAGGTGTACTTAAACCCTGCCTTCCCAAGATGGGGGAGGGGGAACAAACCAGGAGGAAGCTGCCAGAAGGTTTGTGGCAGCTGGAGGAGAAGGTTCCTTCCCAGACCAGGAGACAAAGCTCCTCTACAGCCAGGGGAGACGGGGTAGCTGGCGGCGCCCTGGCCTACGAAGAGAGGTAAAGGGTGAGACCCACCAGGGGGAAGCCGGCAGATTGCCACACAGTACTGTATGTATAAAAGAGAGAAGAACACGTAAGGTTCATGTGAGTTGTACGTAGACAAATTACAAAGTAAAATATCAGCCAAAACACGTCAAACTTTGTATAGTAGATACATGGTTATAATATTTGATCCTTTACCCTGACAGAGACCAACCATCTAAACATTCCTCAGTAAACAGGCTTAAACAATATCATCTGTTACCTTTGAATTTGTAATACAATATACTTAATGCCTGATCTAAAATATAATAAAACAACATCAAAGAGTAGTTTCACTATTTATTTCTGTTATTTTTAATCTATTAACTTCAATAGAACTTTAGGTGCTCGTCACTTCTGGAAATAAGGCCTCTTTTGCTTAGGTGCCTAATATTGTTCTAGATGCTTAACTTCAGCCACTTAAGTTTGTAAAATTTAACCTTCATGCTGTAGTTCAACCAGAAGTTATGTGCTTGATGCAGAAATCCCTACATGAAGTTCTATCATCTGTGTAATGCAGGAGGTCGGACTTAGATGATCCTAATGGTCCCTTCTAGCCTTAAAATATATAAATCTGTTTTGACACGAAGGGCCAAATCCAAAATCCACTGCAGTCAGTGGGAATCTTTCTATTCATTTCAGTGACCACTGGATCAGAACCCAAATGTCCTAAAATATGAGCTGGCAGTGGGTAACTAAAGAGCCTTGTAATTACTTAACCAAGATTTTTAGTTGTCTTGCTTAATATACCCAAGTTTGTTGGATGTAGTGAATTGGAACAATGCAAAGGACAAATGTAGAGTCTGTAGGGAAGAAAGCAGAATATGTAAACTCTTTAGGAATGCTTATGGGATTTTACATCTTAAGTATGGGGAATATGGCAAAGACACTGATGGAAGTAAATATTGTGGTACAGTCAGCTTCCACTTTTAATAATGCTCACCAATAACCAAAAATGCCATAAAAAGTGCATTCGTTGAAAAATGAGTCAGTATTTACCAATCTATGCATATATACATTCATTTTCACATGGAGTGTTTTTTTCTAAGTTCATATTTAGAAACTGAAGTCCTATTTATTTTTGATGAGACACTCCAATGACACTGCAACTGCAGCTGAAGGCTTTTTATCTCTTATTTGTTCCTTGTTATTGCTCATGAGCCTTTTCCATGGTCCCATCAACATCATGAAGTGTTAGTTTCAGGTTCCTGTGGAGTGATACAATAAACCTTCCTTGATAGCCTCATGACACAAGAACTTACAAAACTGCCAGTGAACAACACCAGCCATAAATAATGGGCCTATGTAAATTCTAACCACATGTGAGACTGCGGGGAAAAAAGAATTATTACCCATGGTGCGTTTGTTTTTATCCATATCATTTTCTCTTCCTAGTCTTCCTGATTTCTTTCTGCACTTCCATTGTCTGTTACATTTTTGTTGAGAAAATAATTCTTTTTTGTTTATCACAAAGTGCTGGTGGGAGAAGAGGAAGGTTGATTGGATGCAGGGGAGAATTTTTGTTTGGTTTCCTGTCTCAGTCCTGGATGCACAAAGGAAGAAAATGTCTCAACATTAAGATGTTGCCTCTTGAGAAAATTATAGAGCCAAAGGTGTAATTTATCACATGACTCGAGCCTGGGGTGTGTGCATGATGTCCATGAGGAGACTGTGAATTTCTTGAACGTGTTTTATATTTTTTGACTCTATCAATCTAGCTTTATCAGGATTTTTTTGGCTTAGAGTGTGAGACCATACACTCATCTTGATGGTCTTTCTTTGTCTATCTGTAATGTGATAACTGTTGAATGCTGCATCTGATCAATTCCAAAATTTCGAGGAATGTTCTAGGCATCGGTGGGCATAACACAATTGATTTTTGGGTAAAATTAAAAAACTGAAAGGGGAAAAGGGGGGACACACAGTGCTCTTACCCTGTTCAACAAAACCACAGCTTCAACACCTCTGCAATTGTCTGTAGATCAAACAACTAGGTGATGGCATCAATTAACACCTTGCAAATAATATCTCTATCTCATCTCTGTGAATCCTCCCAGTAGAGTTTAACATACTGAAATTCTGAACGATTTATCTCTCAGAGAAAGAAGACAAATGTTAAGGAGGGGAGGGGAATAGAGTGTGCAGAGTCTCTGGCATGGGAGTGAGAAAGGGAGATTGGGAATTGGAGAGCATGCAGAGCCCCAGGTTGGGGGAGGGCCCGGGGGACCTTGCCATGGGGGAATAGAGGGCGCACACAATCCCTGCCATGGGGGAATGGAAGCATGAGGCAGGGGACAGAGCTACTGGCATGGGGAGTGAGAATACAGGACCCTGGTATGCGGACAGAATGGGGGACCCTTGTATGAGGGAAGGAAGAATAGGGGTGCAGGCAAAACCTCTGGCGGGGGGAGGGAAGAATACAGGATCCTGATATAGGGAGGATGAGGGGGAGCCCACACAGAGATCCTGGCATGATGAAAGGGAAGGAATGTGTGGGGGAAGGCAGAACCCTTGACATGGAGGGAGAGAATGGGGGCAGTGGTGTGTGGGGAGGAGACTATGGGGCATACACAGAGAACCTGCCCTGAGGAAAGAGGAGAATGGGGAACCCAGAGCCGCAAGTAAGAGGGAGTGGGTAAAGGGGGTTGAGAGGCTGGGATACAGGCAGCCGGTGGGCGTGGGGGGGAATGGAGGAATGCAAGAAGCCCCTGGTATGTGCAATGCTTCAGTCCACAGAAGCTAGGCAGCGTGCAGCTCTCTAGTTTTATAAAGTGCCTATTGTGGCACTAAATTATTAGGATCTGTTGCTTAGCTGTGATTAGCCAAGTAAGTCGTGGTATGGTTTCTCTTGCAGGAGTGGGTGAGCATGCAAGCTCTTTGACCATGAATTCTCATTTATGCACATTTGACACTGAATTTTGTTTTGGCAAACCTCTGAGCCAGTAGAACGTTCTCATGAATGTTCAGGGAAAGAAAAAAACACGTGAACTTAATGAATTATTAATAAAATTCTAGCAAAGATTTAACGAACACCTGTTAAAGTATTTCCCTACCTTTGCCGTGGTATTTCAATAAAAGCACCTATTTTAAGCTCTAGGCACTAGGGTCACTATTATTTATTTACTATAGTGGTAGTGCCTAGGAACCCCACTGAGGGAGCAGAACCTACTTGTGCTAGGCACTGTACAAACACTGTATTTATTTAAAATTGTGTCAGGAACTCAGCTGACTCTGGGCATTGTCGCCTAGCAACCCAGTGAGCTCAGCTGGGCCCAGTTAACCCTGAGGAAGTGACTCTGTCCCCTGATTGCACAGCTGGGCCAACGGATCCCTATGTAAGCCGGTAACAACAGCCACATGCTGCCAGCTTAATGTGTTTCGTGCTTGTAGCTGTGCCAGACCTGATTCCTATCCAGCCCTTGCTCACTCCTTGCCTAATCTGCCCCAGCCCTAGTCCCTGCCTATCTCTGAACCCTCTGATTCCTACCACCTGGCTCTGTTCACAGCTCCAGCTCTGACCTTTGGCTCTGTTCTTGGCTCCTCGCTCCAACCACTGGCTTGCCTCCTGACTGCACCTCTGATTCCGCCCTGATTGTGCTCAGACCACGAGGCCAGACTCCTTCTCTGATCGCTAGGTTGCACTGCCTACACCTAGGTGTGTGACACATTGGATTAATATCCACAAGGCCTTCAAATGAAACAAAGAAACCAAAGAAAATAGGCTCTCTGATGTGCCCTGAATGTCAACAAATCTCGGCTCCAGAGAACCAAATTTGGGGGGAGTAAATTCCAGAGTCAAGAAACCCTCACCAAATGTTGGCCCCCCTCAACTCGTTTCAGTCTAAGCTGGGAAGTCTGAGGCTTGGATGGCTCAACTCTCCATAACTTTTGATGTATAATGTGAAGAGAGAAGCTCTTCTGTGATAGCCAAGGACCCCAAGCCATTTAGGCAGGAACTTTCAAAGGCAGTTAAGTTTTCAGAGCCTGTTCAGAAGTCAATGAGAGTTGTTCTCCTAACTGCTTTTATGTACCATAGAAAATTCCAGCCTTGCAGCTAATAGTCAAAACCTTCTCTTTTAAAATACCCCAGGAAACCAAATAGAAGCCATTGCCATAAAGCACAGAAGTAATGCACATGAAGCAGTATTTCACAAATGGGCAGTGGCCTTCTCCATTAACAGTAATTTTCAGGCAGTCTTAAGGTATACCCTCACGTTCACAGCATTACTTCCAGGTTTTCCTGCTTCTGTCACACCACTAGGCAAATTGATATCTAATTTATGCATGAAACTAAAGAATGGTTCACCTATAGCAATACGTGGCTAGCAATTTGAAATATTGTTCTTTCGTAATGTAGTCATAAAACATTAGAACCAATGTGCTGCCTCCCAGTCACTAACCCAGAAGGTGCAATACATCTGATGAAGAAACAAACCCTTTTTGACCAATCTTAAGAGATACTGCACCATGCAATTTAGAATCCTGTAAGTAATCGCATTTATCTGGATTCACTTGTGGCCTTTATATGAAGCTTTCATCAGTGACTTTTATTTTTAAAGATAAGAGGGCATAGTTTACCATGCAGATGGCACTTTTGGATTGGGGAATTTCAGTAATGGTGCCTCAGTAACAATCAGAAGGAGTTGTTCTGTTAAATTATTATTATTGGACTGCCTTTGCTCACGTTCGTTTGTGTTCTTGCTGTTAAGTGCATCTTTGTCATCATAATGTTGATTATATTTGAAGCAAAAACAAAAATATTCACATGATATTTGCTAGCAGCTGCAAACTGGAACATAGAGGCTGAGCATGTCAAGAAGGTGTTTTAAACTGAGTACTTTGCAAGCATGACATGAAAGAAACACAGAGACTGGATCTTTGTTACATCCTGTTGGAACTGTGACTCATTTTGAAAGGCAAGGCTCAGAAGCAAGTCAGTCCATACGGACGAAAAGAAAGGGGGGAGAGAATCTGATGGGAAGAATTTGGCTTTGGGAAAATATAAATATTTGGAAACAATATTTGAGTGGGGAAAGAGCAACAGTATAAATAACAGAAAGTATTAATAGGGTTGTGCCTCAGTAAGGAGTGCAGGCAGGGTTTGCCAAATGTAACTTTTTACCGAGATAGGCAAATGAGTGTATGGCATATGAAGACAAATGTGATGCTGCTAGCATCTGGGCACATGCATCATAATAAGTACAACATTTGCTATGCTATTGAAAAATTTGTTGAAAGTCCGTGTCTCCCCTCTGTCCTGCCTCATTCTCCCCACCCGCCCTCCCCTGCTGGCATATGTTACCTTCATGGTATATGATTTCATGAAAAATTTAGATTTTATGAAAAGTCATCAGGTACATCCATTTGCTGTTGTGTACGTGAGTACATCTCTTTGATATAGATCATTAGCTAGACTGGATTCAGTCTTTATCAGGGACACAACAGAGGGAGGATGAGAGCACTGGAACCTACACATATACTCTCCCTCTCTGTTTTTGTACTGTGGTCAGACACAATTCTTCTCTTTGTGCTCACAGTATACACAGTCCAGGAGAGCCTTGCATTGGCCGTGGCAGTTGGCTTCCCAAAGAGAAAGGAAGACTGTGCTAAAGGTTGGACTGTGACCTTACTCTGAACCCTCCAGCAGAACTGGCTTAGTGCAGAGCCAAGAAGAGTGCATGTTGTATCCTGGAAAAAGGGTGTTGCAAAGGCTGCTCAGATGAGTTTGGAAAAATGGTGTGAAAAAAGTTCATCTGTTTGGGACAAGAGGAGAGAGAGGAGGGAGCACTTTGCATCATGGGAGAATGACAACCTTCCCAAAAGGCACTGCGGGTAGGTACACTGTGGGTTAGCTACCCATGGTGCACTGCTTTGATTATCAATGCAAGTGCGGCTGGTAGGGATGCAAACCTCCGATGCAGTGCACGTGGTGTGATCACACTCCTCTGACTTCATAAGCTTGGTGGGTGAAAGTTGACTGAAATTAAATCGACTTCACTCCCCAATGTAGACTTACTCTCCCTGTAGCTGAACTCCACGTGTGTCATTCATACAATCAAAATGGCTGAGAACTTAAAAGCTGCATGTCAAGAGGCCCTGTATCCCAGTCAAACCTGGTCAAAGTCTAAACAAAAAGAGCTCTCAACCGTGCTTGTAGCTGTTTCCATCACTTTACACTGACTCAACAGACATTCTAGGGATGAGAGTGACAATCCTGGAATGTTATTACATAGGTGGTAAGAACACCATTAGAAATATTAACATGTTTTGAATATATCTGTGTAAGTATGTTTGTATGTGTATGTTTGTAAAATATGACATGTCGCATTGTATTATAAACACTTCCACTCATTGGATTAAAAAGAGATAATTTAATATCTGGCCTTTGTAGAGAATATCAAAGAGTCGTTCTAGCTGAGATAAGCTAATAAGTGATCCTACTGACTTAGCTTTTTCTTTAAGGCAAATCCTTTTTGGCTTATCTAGTAGAAATGCTGCTTACTGACTAAATGGGTTTCAGTTCAGGTCCTGAACACAGTGATATGCTGACTGGAAGGGAGACAGATCAAATGGTTAAGCTTCTCTAGTATGTCTAGCCACCTCTGGTAGATGCAACACTCTTCAAGTGGTTTGGAAACTGACAGTTAATTGATTCTCTCTCACCTAATTTTTTTTTAAATATTTTTTTCCCCCTTCACTGAATCCTTCTGTTCTTTTGGCCTGATCTAATTACACATTAGGACCATTAGGAAGCTATTGTTTGAGAGAACTGCTAGACAGTCCCCAGATCAAACACTAACTTTGCCTATTGTGGACAGGACTTTCTTTTGTAAGAAAATCTTAATTGGAATGGTAAACTATCAATATCTTGAAAACTGAGCTCAGTGAAATCTATATGAGGTTGAGAAGCACTAGTTAAACTTCATGAAGGAGGTAAGAAAATAAATATATTTTTGTACTTTGGCTCAAAATATATTTTAGGCAACAAAGAGATCTTTGGTTAGAAATATACAGTTAGGGTTTGGCTGCCTGGCAGCATCTTCCTTAGATTCTGAGCAATAATAGTGAGCGTTTTTGTTTTGCAGAAGTTGGAAATGTGTTGACAGATCTTCCCATGTTATAAACACAATTTCAGGTCAGAAGCAGTGGTGGCATGCCTCTTGGAGAGTCACACACAGGATGTTAGGCACAGCAGCACAACAAACTAACTTATAAAAATGTTTAAAATGACAAATGAAAGCTCCCTTTTTACCTTTCCTTATTTTTCTACTAAGGCTACCTAGCAGGGAAACCTGCTGGATGGCAAAACAGAAAAGATATTGAGAAAGGGTCAGACTTTTTTTTTTTTTTCAAAGAGGAAATTTGATTTTCTTCACCCTTTTCTCTCTATCTTTCCTGTTGCAATTATGACAGTGCTTCTTGTTCGACTGGCTAACCTCTCTCTCATCTCCGTTAGGTGAGTACAGCCCAGTGTGGATCCTCTGCTGATAATGAGGACACACGGAGTATTCCTGGTACACTCCAAGTAGCTTTGTCAGCAAAATAATCTGGGAGCATAAATCAGAAGTTTATTTTAAACAAAAAACACTCGATTTTTTATTCTTATTTTACAATAGAAGCCAGAGACCCCAGAGAGGACTGGGACTTGACTGCTCTAGGCACAGGATGTCTGTAATCTGAAAAGATTTCAATCTATCTAAAGACAAAAATGCAAAAAGTGAATGCAGCAAACAATAGGAGGCAAGGGGAAAAGACAATGAAAATAGTAGTAGTAATGTTGTGTGGTCCGCAAAATAGCAAAGGAGGAGGAGAGATGGACACAAGAAAATCTCTTAGACATACGTATAGACATACGTATAGACATACGAAGTGAGAAAACTGGAGCATACAACTGTGCGTGCTTCAGTCTGAACTACATTGTCTACAACTGTAAGTTTCAGGAGTTTACAAAAAGTTTTTGTATCTTTTTCTATGTTGAACTAGGCATTTTAGCTGCCTCAAAGGATTTTTAGGGGTAATAGAACCCTCAGAGTTTGCCTTTGTGAATGTTTAGGATTTTTAGAATCTCAATTAGCTTTATTTAATGGGATATTATCAAGACGGATTAGGCCCCAAAATGGACTTATCTGAAAAACTGTGATAATGTAAGTGAGAAGTTAACTAGTTTAGGGACATGCTGTCTTAAATTGAATGGATCTGTAGCTTATTAATGGCAGACGTAGATGTCTGACTGCTAGTGCTTGTAGCTAGAAGGCAAGTTTTAACTGAAATGATGAGAAATCCAAGTACTGAGTATGAAAGAGAGGGGAGGAAAATGAACGAGTGGACATATGGAATAATATAAAACTCTGTGACACTTCTACATATAATGTGCAGAGCCCTGCTCTTACTTCTGATTTTCTAATTTGAGAGTCTGGAGGGATTGGAAATGTAATAAAACTGGCTTGTGTGCGTGTACACCACTGCCCTCTACTGAACACAGTCTGAACTATTCCCCGGTGTCATAGCCCTATATGGCTAATGAAGATTTTTCTTTAACTTAAGCAGTAGACTTATGCTTTTGGAGCAGAAAGATCAGCATTTCATTCTTGCTCTTGTCATGAAACACGTGGAGCCATGGGGGCAATACAGTGGAAACCATACAGTTCCTAAATGGTTGCATATTCGTTACAATATCTAGTTAGGCGTGTTCTATCCAGCAACTCCAGGGCTGAGTTTCCAGGAAACCTTCACAGCTTTTGCAATAACAATAGCATTCATATGTGACCTTTTTTATCATAGAGTCCTATAATGAATTGTTTGGGTTTTGTTTGTGAAATTTCTGGACAATTGAAGGACTAGTTTCACAAAGAATAAATGTAGGTTGGACCCTTAAGGGACTTAAACACTTACAAGAATTAAACAATATTTTTAAGGAAAATCACATTTTGGGCCCAACAAATTTGACCACGACTGTTACTGCCAGAGCCTTAAATGTTGTTGTGTTCAGTAAACTTTTCCATCAAATTCTACCATCATTTGGTATACTCCCTTTTAAGTGAAATGGATGCTTGTAAACTGCCAGATGATTAACAGTGTTTGCTGCAATGTAGACAACTGAGGGGGTCCCAAGAGAATCTGCGACGTTTTGCTACTGTAATTTCCAGTAAAGGTTTGGTCAAGATTTGAAGCTGTGTCAAATGATGTATTTTGCAGCTTTAAGTTAAATTCAGACCTGCCAAAAGGTTCTTGATTGCTAGTTTTCTGGCGGAAAGCATTTAAATGCTCACTCCACCAAGTCTCCATAGCTCCTCTCGTTCCCCATGCAGACCACTCACCCCAACATCCTGACTTTTTGCCTCTGCCCCGACTCTTTACTCTCCATGCAGAAAAGAGGAAAGAACTGCTTCTTTGCTGTCTTGCTCATTTTAAAATAAACCAAAAGCAGCCAATATTGTTCTTTGAGTCCTACCAAAACACTGCAGTTCACAAGTTCATAAAGCTGCATTTAGCATTACTCCATCAGCACATTCAGTCATTCTCAGTGTGACGGCAATGACTTTTGCATGACTAATTGTAGTAGGTTATATTTAGTTATAAGCTATAACCTTCTCTTCTTCCGCATAAGAAAAACAAGAGCTGGTTCTAGTAAAGAAATGTACACTCTGTTTACAGGACCATTAATTTACCCACCCTCCTCAGCAGTCAGGTTATCCCATCTTTAATCTTTTTCCCCCTTCTTTTGTCATCTTAAGGAAGGAATATTTATATCACTAAAAAGATTTCTGTGGGTTCAAAACAGAAAGTAAAAAGTATTATTGCCCAGCGATGCCAGAAGAAGGACAGTGGATGTGCTTTAATTAGGCCACACCTCTATGCCAAAACGTCTGGGAGTATCCAGCCGATAAAAGTATACAGTGCAAGTAACGATTATGGAATTATAAATCCATATACATGAGGATTTTTACTCCTGGAAAAAGTTCCAGGATCTGCTCTAAGTCCTTCTTCCTTAGCTCTGATTATTAAGTCCATCTCTTTACATACAGTCATAGCTGGTGCCTGCTCATGACATACAAAAGGGACATCAGCTGGTCCTATAACATGCCCCTACTCTCATGCCAGCTCCGGACTGCTTCACAACTGAGACATAGCTGCGACTCTCCAGACACCCTGTGTGCCAAATAAACAATATGGTGCCTGCAGATGTACACCACCGTCTGTAGGCCCATCTGCCAGCATTTGGTATGCAAACACAAAGGAAAATTAATACTGATTTCCCAGTTAGGGTTTCACGTATGTTCTGCATGCTTCTGAATGCCAACACCCGATTGCCTGAGTTGCCCTAGACCGCAGACCCAGCTAAGCTGCTGCTGCTGCCACCCTGATCATAAATGAATGAGAACTAAATCCATGTGTTGGAAGCCTCACCCTCCTCATTCCCTGTCTTAAAACCAACAAAGTGGTATGTGGTAAGGGAACTCCCATCGCTGTGACTTAAGAGGACCACATCCCTACCTGGCCTTATTGCCATGTATGCCCTCACAGTTTCCACAGGGCAGAGCCAGGGCTTGTCAACCTCCTGTAGATTCACCTGGCTTCCTTGATCTATCTTTGACCTCCTCAAGGTTAATATTACCATTTGCTGCCCCAGTGTAGATCCCTCAATTCCAAAGCTCTTCCAGAAGAGTCCCTATAGGACTAGCAGAAATGCCTCCTTGAACAAGGCCACCTCTTGTCCACAATGACAGATGGGCTCTAGGAGCTGCATCAGCTGGCTAAGCATATTAACAGAGATGGGAAGACATGCGTCCTCCCTAGGGCCGCTGATTTGAGAGCACCCTGCTACAAATCTCCCAGTTAAAAGCCTGCTACCTGGATCTGGGTAACCATTCAGCCCACTGATGAATGTAAGGGCTGTAGGCAAGTGGAAGTGGCTGCTGACATCAGTTGCCAGGTTGCTAACATCACCATGTACATTCATCCATAATAGGCCCTATTGGTGACAAGCCCTCCCACTCCTGAAATTGCACAAAATCATTCAACTACTTTCACAGCTTGCAATGTTCATGGAGCCGCCGATCCGTGCACTGTGCTGACAGCCCTCAGACAGCAAGGTTCCATAGTGCTAGCAGCAGCCATTCGGGTTCCTGTCTGGATCCTGGTGCCGGCTCCCAAAATCTGTCTATCTGAAAATGAGGCAATTCATCTACTATTCTATTACCAACTCGGAGCACGTGTTTGGAAGAGAAACATTAAACATCTTTACCAGCCTCATAACTGTGTGAGAGCTGGAGGACGGGCGATTGAGAACATACAGCACTGCCATGTTGTCAGACTGGACACATCTTTTTATTGGCAAACTCCATTCCCCAAAAGACCACTGCAGCAAAACCGGGAGGGGGAATCAAAAAATGTTACCTTGCACTGTCCCTTTTTGTAGCCAGGTGGAGGGTAATTTCTGGGTGCACCAACTGCCTTGGTAAAATAGCCCAAGCCCTGTATCTCCCAAAACATCTGAGTGGATCTTTAAATCTGCCTCAAGTATGCAGTGTCATTGTGGAGGAGAGAATGCATTTAAAATGGCTCAGAAACTGTTCCCAAATCCTCCTCCATTTCGTTAGTAGCATTTATAAAATGGTGAGGCAAGCTGCATGCAGAATGCCTGTCCTGCAAAACCTGCCAGGCAAAGTTTAAGATGCCCAACAATAAGTTGCAGCTCACAGAGTATAACTTTCCTCACTTCTTTATCTCCCCTAATCAAGCCTAGTAGCTCCTGAAGCTTATCCTGAAGGAGTTGTGATATACCCTTAGTGTGTTTAACTAAATCTACAGGTAAGTCAGTGTAGTGCAAGGGCTTCTGTTTTTTCCTCTTCTAGGTATATCCTCAATATTTTAGCCAGGGCCTGAAAGGTGTCCATCAGGCTAACCTGCTCATCCTGCCTGCAAACAAAAAGTTGTCTAAGTAATGCGCTACCTGTCACAAACCAGCTTCCTGCATCACTGCCCAGTGTAGCATTGTACTAAATTTCTCAAATGCTAAACAAGATATTGCACATCCCATGGCATAGTTTTATCAAAATAAAATTGTCTTTGGAAAGAGAAACCCACAAGGTTAAAGTCAGAAGGCTGCACTAGCATCAGGCTGTTCCTGCTGTTGTGCATGGTCCAGGTAAAAGGGGGTTTTCTGTATTGGTGTGGACGTAAAGAATTCCCCGCACCTCTTCTGGTCACCTCTGGGGGAAATGGGTCAGTGTCCCCATGACAAGGTCTGAAGCTGCCACAGCCAGTCACTCTGCCTGTCTAGCCTTAAAGGGGCCACACACCTTTTCCTACAAGCCAGACAATGGCCCACACCACTTAATGTGCAAGGAGGTTATTTTAAAGGGACATTTTCTATGAAGGTTAATGAGTATCAGATTTGCTCTTTCCAGCCCATTAAAATCAAATGAACAAACAAAATCCTTGATTTGAATGTGCCTTTCATAGTGAAAAAACCTTCAAATTGCTGAAAACACTGTTCAGGTGGGGATTGTATTTAAGTGTCACCATGTCCTTCAGCACTATACAAGAGAGTGAATAAATAAGGCCTTTTCCTGCACTGAGGCACTTGGACAGACACAGAAAAGATCAGACGTGAAAGTTTAAAAAGAAAAAGAAAAAGCTTGGTGAAGGATAAAAAAGTACCACTCAGTGGAGTTTGTAGCCCATATGAAGAAAATTTAGAGGGAATATTGCTGCGAATGGCTTTGTTTCAACACACATTCTCAAAATGGTTTCATTTTGCTATGTCTACACACTGACAAGGCAAATTATTGTTGATTTGTTTCTCTCTCTGTCTTTAGTAAGCATGCATGTGTTTTGTATATGCCCATTGTTTTTCTGTCCCATTTCTCTTCACCTATAACAGTTGGACACATGCACATGTACCATTCCTTGCAACAAACGTATATGAGCATTTGTGTTTTGTACTTCTGTTAGTATATGTCTGTGTGAGATGAGAAATGTTGTATATAGATTACTGTTGTGACTTGTGCAGTGCTGTTCAATCCAGGAAAGTTCCTGAGGACATTCTGACCAGAACCATTGCACCCAACAACTACTGAGGTGTGAGTTACTGAAGTTTGGGGAGATGCTATCTCTGCTAAGTGTTGTTCATGACATGTCTTCATTGTCATGTGACAAGGAAAGAAAACGTTTTGACGTGTGCTGTTACTCTGAAGCAGCTGCTCCTCACCAACCAACAAACTTGAAAGAACAAGAAGATAAATAAGAATGAGTACAGAACATTTCAAGCAAGCTGATACAGTCATTACCCATTGCTGAGCTCATGTCTTTGACAGAATGCAGCATTTTTCTTCTATTGTTTCTGGGGAAAAGCTCAATGTGTTAACTCTGAATAAAAAAAACTGAAGATGCTTTCACTGAGAAGAGTTACAATAATTGGAAGAAGGCGATGATAAGGTTTGGAAAACATGACAAAAGCAGTCTTCATAACAAAGCCAAGATGAAGTATCTGATAAAAGATCAACTTACTGTCGTAGTGCAGCTGAATGACTAGTTATAGTGCAACCAAATTGTACAGCAAAGGAAGCTCATTGTTCAGCTATCTAGTGCATTTCTTATTATGGTAAAGCATGGCAATATGTGGACATGATGACCTTCTGGGAAACCTCTAACAGCTGTTGCTTTTAAGAGCTGACGACAATCCAGATGATTGAATCCAATGCAGGAGTTGCTAACAAAAATTATTAGTTGCATGAGATGGTGAATTAAATGATCTCTCTCATGAGAAACGTGCTTCTACAAAGCAAATTAAGTGAAGTCCAGCAATACTGATGGTGTGGCATCATTGCTGACGAAGCAACTGACCTATTTAAAGAGGAGCAAATGGCTATTTATGTTACACGAGTCAACAAATTATTGACATTCACAAAGAATACAGTCTTTGTACAGCTAGACAAAACTGATGTACAAACCTGTTCTCAGTTATGAAAGATGCACTGATTAGTTGCATATTACCCCTTTCTGCTTGGCAAGGTCAAGCTTATGATGGAGTGGGTAACATAGCTGGGAAATGTCATGGACTTGCTGCACAGATATTGGAAATAGAACCAGCAGCATTATATGTACCCTGTTTTGTGCACTGTTTAAACTTGTGCCTGCAGGATTCCTGGCACCAGTGTCACAATAGGGAATGCTTTAGATATTTTGCATAAAAATCAAAACATGCATTATTTAGCCAAATAACTGGCAGGTGTGTTTTGTTTTTTTAAAAAGTAATTCCAAAAAGAGCTTTAATTAGAAGAAGCTTCCATCAAGCCTCTCTGCCCCACCAGATTAACAGTACAAACAGGTGTCATCAACACTTCTTGTAAACTACTATGCTCTTTTGGAATTATTGCCGTAAAATCAATATCTTGAGGTGTTCTCATTGAACAGTTCAAGGTATATTTTGGACTTCAATTAGCTCATCTAATATTCAGTTCAACTGAACAGACTTCCTGAGTTCTGCAAAGAAAAGCCCTCTTTGCAAGAAGGCTTATGGTCTGTTGAGTGTACTGTAGCATTTCTAACACATCAGAGGACAGATGCATTTGAGCTATTTTACCACACTATAGTTCCAGAAAGGACGAAGTTAACAGGTGAACCTTCACCACCCAGAGTCAAGAGACTGCCCAAGCATCCGATGATGGAACAGATCCTCATCAATTTTGAAACACCAGAAGTCTTTTCAGACAAAAATACTTTTTGAAGTTATTGATATTGTTTTGGATGAACTGAGATGGCAATTTGATTAAACCATTCTGGGACCACCAAGAGCAATGAAAAATTTACTCAT
Source organism: Mesoclemmys tuberculata (assembly GCA_007922155.1). NCBI lineage: Eukaryota > Metazoa > Chordata > Testudines > Chelidae > Mesoclemmys > Mesoclemmys tuberculata. The sequence continues at coordinate 17,999,977 of ML675622.1, forward strand.
TTCCTGTGCTAATGGGGGAAAGAAACCAGCAACAAGATACTAAATACTTTAACTTTAAACTCATATATGCAAAAAAACTTGGATTTCACTCATTTACAAAACCAACTGAAGGCTCTACCAGATTTGATTCATGCAACCAATAAGAATGTTCTGACATATAACATCATTAATATGATGAAGGTGGGCAATTGGATGTATTCAGCAGTGTCCAATCCTCTGTTTTGTTTTCCAAAGTTCATTCATTTTTGTGATTTGTTCCTCACTTACCAGTATCCACTGCTACAGCTGAGCAAAGCTGCTTGGCACTGCAAAGACTGAAAACCTTTCTCAGAACTATGATAACCTAAAATATTTGAACAATATAGTGCTTTTGTATATGCATAAACAAGCTTGGTATGAATGAAAGATGTCTGAAATTGCAAAGGAGTTCATGTCACCTAATGACAGGTTCATCCACTTTAAGACAAGGCTTCTATTCTTACATGTATGGTTTCTCCATTGCTTTATGTCACTAAATTTATTGTCATGTTAGTAAAAACATCGTACAATACACTAAGCACATGAGTTTGAGGAGCAATGTGGTGGGCATAGGTTTGAGGCATGCACAGTTCAGTGTTGGATTCGTTGTGTACAGAAAGAACTCGGTGTCAAGGGGCATGCAGGCTTGATATCTTAGTACAGTACTTAGTACATTTAGGTTTCAATATGGACCTCAGACCCCCCCACCATTCAAAGCAAGCTTCTTCTGACTATGGGCAAGAGGCCTTGGAAGAAACGGTTTTGAGGAGGAATTTAAGGATGAGTGGGTACTTGACAGACACTGAGTGTGAGTCTATTCAAGTAGAGGGAACAACAAAAATATAGGCATAAAGTCAAGCATAAGAGAAAGAAACTAAAGAAACAGTGAGGGCAGACTCACAGGAACATAAGAAACGAGTATGAAGTAGGAGGAAACAAGAACAAAGATGCATTGAGAGAGTTCTAAATACCACTTAAGAGGCCTACATTTGATTTCCCATCTCTGGTCGTGTGCTTTGTGCACTTTGGGGGATAATGATAAGAGCCATTATGACACTGGTAGAAGAGTATGAGTGACTGCAATTAATGCAATGATGTACCTACCCACTTTGAGGTCAATGAAGTCTTGATATAAGCTGTGTGCACGCGAACATGTGTGTCCATTGACATTGTTATGGTTCTTTTCAGGATGAGAGAGACTTGCAGTGACAATGCAGCATGTCAGTTTTATTAGAGTAAGTGGATGTTTAAATGGAATTGAGACTGGTTCCTCAAGATATATCCATTCAACCATTCTGATTCATGGACTCTGCAACAGCTCAATGGTACAGTCTGAATGCAAAGGTCTGAGAAACTTCGGTTGACATCTTACTGTGTCCACAGATCAACATTAGAAACATTACAGTGGAACTATTTTGATTTTATTAATGTTTTTTGTGTCTTAGATTGAATATTTGAAAACTTCCTAATGTTGGAATGTATTGTGTTGTGGAATTTGATTTTCTTCCTAGATGTTTGTTGTTTTGTATGGTTGAACCCTCTCTTTTCACACACACACACACACAATGACTGGACAAAGCTCTGGAGAATTCCATAGAAAACAATTCTATATTGGCAGGTGAATGGGGGGAAAAAATGACTCAAAAATCTCTTCTGTTTTTGATTCTTTGAAAAATCTCCTGAAAGGTAACTCATGGGCCAATCTTAAAATAACAAAGAATAGCTAGAGATACAAAATTCAGGATTAAATGTCTACAATATTTAATTTTTCAGAATTAAATTACTTAAATTAGGATGGCAAATTAGTCATGTTTTACTCTTCTGGGATTGAAAATCAGTTTAACTGATTTAAGCTAATTAAAAAGAAATAAAGATGTGTCTGCGTTATGGCAGCTGGCATGGCAAGATTATCAGATGCATATTAAAACTGCTGGCTTTTATAAACCTCTAAAATTGGGGGTTTAGGATGAAAACAATGACTGACTGTCATAACTCAAAATAACCTGGCCTTTGTGTATATAGTTTCAGCTGGACACTTCATTGCCTGTTCTAAATTGTAGTGTTATGTGCTGTAAAACAATCGCTGTATCCTGCTTCAGAGGTGGCTGCATTTCAGCACTGGTAATGTGATTACTGTGTATAATGCAGTTTATGGCCCAATAAATACAAGCATACATACGAATTGTGGCCCAATGCGTAGATGTCTCCGAAAAGGGTGGACAAAAGTACTTCAAAAGCAGTATAAATATGTGCCCAAATTCTGGCCAGCGTAAGCTTGAAAGTTTGTCTCTCTCACCAGCAGAATTTGGTCCAATAAAACCATAAGTGTAGGACTGGAAGGGACCTCGAGAGGTCTTCTAATCTAGTCCTCTGCACTCAAGGCAGGGCTAAGTATTATATCGATCATCCCTGACAGGTGTTTGTCTAGCCTGCTCTTAAAAATCTTCAATGATGTGAATTCCACAACATCCCCAGGCAATTTATTCCAGTGTTTAACCACCCTCACAGTTATGAAGCTTTTCCTAATGCCCTAAAGCTCCCTTGTTGCAATTTAAGCCCATTGCTTCTTGTCCTGTCCTGAGAGGTTAACAAGAATAATTTTTTCTCCTTCCTTGTAACAACCTTTTTTGTACTTGAAAAGTTTGTCATGTCCCCCCTCAGTGTTCTCTTCTCCAAACTAAACACATCCAATTTTTCAATCTTCCCTCATAGGACATGTTTTCTAGACCTTTAATCATTTTTGTTGCTGTTCTCTGGACTTTTTCCAATTTATCCACATATTTCCTGAAACGTAGCACCCAAAACTGGACACAATACTCCAGCCTAATCAGCACGGAGTAGATTGGAAAATTTCTTGTGACTTGCTTACAACACTTCTGATAATACATCCCATGATGATGTTTGCTTTTTTTGCAGCAGTGTTACACTGTTGATTCATATTTTTCTTGTGCTCCTTTATGATCCCCAGATCCTTTTCTGCAGTACTTCTTCCTAGGCATTCATTTCCCATTTTGTAAGTGCGTGCAACTGATTGTTTCTTCCTAAGTGGACTACTTTACATTAGTCCTTATTGAATTTCATCTTATTTACTTCAGCCCATTTCTCCAGTTAGTCCAGATCATTTTGAATTTTAATCCTATCCTCTAAAGCACTTACACTTCACCCACCTTGGTATTGTCCACAAACTTTGTAAGTGTACTCCCTCTGCCATTATCTAAATCATTGATGAAGACATAGAACAGGACAGAACCCAGAACTGATCCCCATGGGACCACACTCGATATGGCCTTCCAGTTTGACTGTGAACCACAGATAACTTCTCTTTGGGAATGATTTTCCAATCAGATTTGCACCCACCTTATAGTAGCTCCATCTAAGTTGTATTTCCATTGTTTGTTTATGAGAAGGTCATGCAAGATGGTATCTCAAGCCTTACTAAAGTCAAGATATGCCACATCTACCACTTCCCCTATATCCACAAGGCTTGTTACCTTGACAAAAAGTTGGTTTGATGTGCTTTGTTCTTGACAAAATCATGCTATTACTTATCAGCTTATCTTCTAGGTGTTTATAAATTGATTGCTTAATTATTTGCTCCATTATCTTTCCAGGTACTGAAGTTAAGTTGACTGATCTGTATTTCCCCAAGTTCTGGCACTATATTTGCTCTTTTCTAGGCCTCTGGAATCTCTCACATCTTCCATGACATTTTGAAGATAATCGCTAATGGCTCAGGTGTCCCCATCTACTTGTGTTGTTTGTTTATATTAATCCTTTGTAATTGGACCTAGTTTCCACTTTTTGTAACCATTTGTTCCTATAATATTCTTACTTTCTATCATTTGAATCTCTGTTCTTTGATGATTAACCTATTCTTGTTTTCACTATAAACTATTTAAGTGTGGTGTGTTAAGCAGAGTGGTGATCCTGAAATAAAACTGGTAAGCTGGTATGTATTACGCCTTTGGAAGTCGTGAATCTGAGCGTTCTGTGAATGTTCAGTGGAATGGGCTGGGCACTCCAGTGCAATGCTTGGAGGACTTGGAGATTGGTGTGTGCCTATCGCTAACCTGTACAGAGAGAGCGAGGCCAGGTAGTGCTTGTGTTGCCAGAGGCCGGTGGAGTTAGGAAGCTGATCCAGAGTAGGCCCAGACTCAACTTCCTCACATTAAGGGAAGGTGCCTCACAGTCCTGGGTATCACAGTCATCACTAATCCCTACCATTCCTCCCTCCCAGAATAACCTTCCCCCTTTTCCCCTCCCCCTCTTCAAACCAACAAAAAAACCCCAACCAACTCTGACAGGCCTACAGCAGCGTCCTCTGGGATTCAACTGACATTCTTGTAATAAATGAGTAATGTTTCTGCCTGGTATCTTTGCATTTGCCAGTCCATATTCTTCATCAAGCAGAAAACCTGAATTCACAACTGATACTTAGAGAGGGAAGGCTTGTTACACCTTAACAATTCTCCTGTAAAGCATTGCAATATTCTTTCCTTAAATTGTTTGACTTAGAAGTGGTTTGATGTCTGATATTTCCTTTTTTTGGACTCTGTGTCTTGCAGGATATGGGTTTAGATTTGATAATCTAGTTGGTCTCTTCCATCTTGAACTACTTTGATCCTGGGATGAACATGTAAGGGATTGATTCTTGATACAATGCAAAATACTCTTCTCTGCTCTGTGGATTTCCCATTGGATCTGAGATGAGTGCGGAAGATCATCACCATAAATTTGAGAGGAGAATTTGCCCTAAGTTTTGTTTGTTTGTTTTGGGGATTTTTGTTTTGTGGGGAGCAACGCAGAGGATGTGATGGGAAATATTTGACCTTGGTCCTATGGTCAATATTTGACCTTGGTCAGTGCTTGAATAGCACAGGGGTCTCTGGGGTCAGTGATTATAGGCTCAGTTCCAAAGGGATAATCTCCAAAAAGGTGTCCCTGTTTTTGCTTCTCAGATCCTCTCCAGAAAATTCTTTGCACTGGCTGTCTCAACATCTTTGTTTGTTTTAAACAGCATTGCAACCTTTGCAAAGGATTATTTTGGAGAAGGAAAAGGCTGGATGGAAGGGAAGTTGGTTGGTTGGAAGGAAAAGATCAGGAAGTAATGGATCTAGAGGGACCAAACCTGTCTCTTATTATGACAGCATGCTCGTAGCAATGGTCCTGAGTGGAAGTGGCAGAGTACCTAAGTACATTATACTGTATACTAATCAGAGTTATTTAAAACTCAAGTTTTAACTCAAGAGACTAAGGAGAGAAAACTAAATGATTCAAATTTATTTCTGGAGTATTTCTATTGTCTTCAGGGATTAAATTGGATGACAGCAAGGATTTATTTGGTCCAACAAGTAGAATTTCAAAAGAGCAAATTTGGCAAAAGATTTTAGAAGTAACAGGTGAAAGAAAATAAAATGGAGCTCTGGAGGGAAAGGATGAAGAAGGAAAATGGAAAGCGTGCAAAGACAAATTATGGCCAAGGACTGAGGCCAGAGTCATGTACAAATATACTTAAGGCTAAATTTTACCCCCCTGTTGACAAATGGTTGCAACTTCTTCTGATGTTATTGTGAAGATAGAATTTCAGCAATGGAATTGTAAAAAAAATAATGAGCCAGTTGTGTCTGTATGGACAATTACTGTAACACTGAGCTGTAGATGAGAACAGTTACTTATGTATGATTACATAGTCTGAGGAAGGGGGATTTATTCTTTCACCATCCAAAACTTGATTATGATTCCTACAGGATTTATGTTTAATAGATTTCTTGTCTGTAGCCTTTGTCTCTTTTTGGGAAATTTCTGACTATTTGTCTTATGGGATGTATAATATACACTCTTAACTGTGCTGATGTAAAAGATTCTTGATTACAGACCTTAGTGGTGAAGAGTCCATTTGCAAATACTGAAAATTCCCTTCAGATTGCATCTAGAGGTCATCCCATCACTCTTCAGTAAGATCAGCTAAAACAATAGGGCTCAGTAAACCAAAAGACAGTGTTACTATTGTATGCAAAGACCCTGTTTAAAGAGACTTAAAACAGGCCCCTGAATTAACAAACCACTTAAGCATGAGCTTAACTTTAAGTGCGTAAATCATCCAATTGAAATTAATGGTCCAATTCACATGCTTAAAGTTAAAAGCTTGCCTAAATTATTTGTTGGGCCCCAATCCAAACTGGCTTTCAGTATACTATAGGCTGATGTCTCAGGAATGGCACTGAATTAGAGGTGTGCTAAAGTATTTGTAACAAGATGAAAACTGACTTACAATCCAAGGCTTTTATTATACAGTTTTATATGAACACAAAAATGAGACCATTTCTGTGAAAATGTCACTTGAGTATATGAAGTTGCCAAAAGAAATGGGCTTACTTTCTAAGCAAAGACGGCTGCTCTGTGAACGCATGAATAGTCACATTTTTACATGTTTTCAATGTTAAAGTGATTTTATCTCTAAAAGTTTGGTATGAAGTGAAACTTTGGGGCTGTAAATTAAAAATAAAAATAAAAATTGTGAACTAAACATAGTTCTATGAAGGAATATTTTTCATGGTCTGTGCAGAGGCAAATTAAGTGCTCTCTTTCCTTCTTTTTTTTTTATTTATTTCCAAAGAAGCTTTTGTTCTGTTGTGTGCAGGGAATCCATGCAGTGGTGTTCTGTAATTAGAGCTGAGTGAATAATTTGAAACAAAGGAATTTTGTTTAATGAAATTTGGCCTCTTTCTTTGCTTGCAGATGAGCCGATCCCAATTTCCTTGAATTTATATGCTCAGATTTATGCTACAAATATCTTTTCATATTTTTCTTTTATGGTTTGGTACTGATGTGTATCATTTGAGCTGTGTTGCAGCTAGTTTGATTACTAGAGCTGGTCAGACTTTGTTGTTCACAGGATATGGCCCACTTTTTCGTTTGGTAATATTGTCCACAGGTAAATAGGAATATTGTCCACTGTTAACTTTAAGGCCTTTTATGACTGATTCAGTATGAGTGGAACTGTGTACCCACACTGAGCCATACCAAAGTCCATTGGGGACCCTGTGGACTGTGAAGTCTGCCCTCACGTTGTAACTTCCATGATCACAGCTTAAGGGATGAATGTGGTAATACTGAATTGCAAGACTGATTTAGCAAATATGTTCACAAGTAAATGTTTCCACTCTTTCACCCATCTCTTGTAAGTTGGTCAGATAAGTCACATTTGTTCTGTCCATTCATTGGTTGAGGTTTGTTTCCTTGACTGTATGCATACTTCCATTGTAAACATCTGTGCATGTGAATTTAAAATCGACTTTTGCTTCACATTTTTGTCAGTAAAATTTGGTTGCTTCAAATGCCCATGGAAAATACAAAGTCCTAACAGTGCTGAAAACACTGAAGTTTATCATCTTTTTTTACTCTGTTTTGCATTCCATGAGCATCTCATTGCCAGCATTTGCAAAACCCTTCCCTAAGTGAAAGGGGGATGCACTCAGGAGGTGTTGATTATTCAAAACGTTGGTATTGTGATGGCATGAAGGGCATACATCACGCTGTATTTGCCAGGGTAAGTGATAGATGTCCTTGCAGTATTGAATCCAGAGGAAGAAACACCTGAAAGGACATAGTTGTATGCAGTGGTGTTGTAGCTGTCTGTCTTGGACATTGGAGAGGCAAGGTGGGTGAGGTAATATCTTATATTGGACTTAAATCTTCTGTTGGCGAGAGAGACAAGATTTACAGCTACACAGAGCTCTTCTTCAGTTCTGGGAAAGGTACTAAGTGTGTCACAGCTTGTGATGGGGTCAGGCTGGATGGCTATGCAAAAGTACTAGAAGGCATGCATATTAGCCCCAGGCTCAACAAAGCCCTATTCCCTGGGTAATTCAGCTGGGGCTGATTAGGCAATTAGGCCACCTGGGGCTGCTTAACTAATCAGACCACCTGGGGCAGTTTAGGCAATTAGGACGCCTGGGGCCAATTAAGGAGCCCCGCCCCAAACACTTAAAAGCCTGCAGGGGCAGGCAGGCAGTGTGGGTTGTGGAGTTTGGAGAGAGGAGGTGTGGAGGACGGAGGTTGGAGTTATAGTTAGGAGTTACAGTTTACAGCTTTGGAGGTTTGCAGCTCAAAAGCCTGCAGTTGGAGTTGGCGGCTTAGAGCTGGCAGGCTGCCGCCTGCAGCCTACAGAGGCTTACAGCTTTCACTGTTGCTACCGTAATGCCGGAGGGCGGAACACCTGGCTGGGGAAGCAGGAAGCGGACCACGGACTACCCCAAAGGGAAGGTAGCAATACTCAGGGGCAGAGTGGGCCCCGGCCCCTCCCTCAACCCTTCCCCAGCTGCAACCACTGGCCAGGCTGGGAAAGCGCAAGACCCACGAGGGCGAAATATCTCACCTACCCACCCCCTACCCTGTTACAAGCTAAATACAAGATTGAACTCACACAGGAAAATGATAAAAATTATAAAAAATTATAAAAGACAAAAACACCACATCACCTGTGGATGAACACTTTTCACAAAACGATCAGTCTATCTGACCTCAGTCCTCATCCTCAAAGGAAACCTACATAACACTTTCAAATGAGAGGCCTGGGAACTTAAATTCCTAACTTTGCTAGACATTAAAAATCATGGTCTAGAGTCACTAGATTTGTGGCTGCTTATAACAATCTGTAACCCTGCTAACCCCTTTTTTTGCTGTCTGACTACAGGGGTGTTAATTGGCCACTTCACCTTGAATAGTCCCTTAGAATATGTGCTAACTTCTTATGCTAACTATCTGTTCGATCTTGTATTTAGCTGTGACGCTCTTAGTACCTTTCGCACACTTGGAAAAGAGCTCTGTGTACCCTGAAAGTTTGCCTCTCTCTCCAACAGAAGTTGGTCCAATAAAACATATAATCTCATCCACCTTGTCTCTGTAAGAATGTAGCACATTAGTTGCATTTCTAAAAAGTTTCTCTCTCTCTCTTTATCAAGCAACTTGTTAAACATGCATTTAGAGCTACATGTGCTTGTCTTGCTTAGGACACACCCTCTGTGTACATTCCTCACATTCCACAAGTGACTTTGCTTATATAATCTTAACTACACTACCTCCCTCTTCTCTAACAGGTAAACTGCAGGTTTCCTTCACTTACCCCACACAGATATACTTACTACTCCAGAAGGGCTTACTCTTCACAAATCCATTTCCATTTCTTGTTCCATAACTCTTAATACAAGAGCTAAACATTAAGGCCCCAGTTCAGGAAAATACACTTATCCGGGAGAGCACTTAAACACTTGCTTATGTCCTTCTGAAGTCAATGTGATCATGCATATTAATCATTCTTTCCAACGCAGTTCACTTTTAAAAGCTATGAGGCCATGTTTATACTACAAACTTTGGTGGATGCATGTTACATCAGTGTACATACACCAAAGTAAGCATATCACTTGGACACATGCGTACTTAGGTCTTTGTGTAGATGAAAAGTGTGGTGCACTGTGGGCAGGTATCCCAGTGTGCTTCATGGCACTGTCCATTGCAATACCTTTTGGGAAATTTTCTCAATGTGTTGTGGGATAGAAATGGCTTGCCCAGGGGTGTTGGGGAGCTATGGGTCAGATTCCCAGCATGTAATTTTCTCCATCTCATAATGCCATCCATATTCCATAATTTTTATGCCTTTTTAAAAAAAAAAAAAATCCACAAACTCGGGTGGCTCTGCTCAGTGTCTGCCATCTGTGACAGCAGGATGGAGCTCACAGAGCTCTGCACTATTCCCATGAATGCTGCAGGAAGTACCATAACAACAGGGAACATGACAATTTCTTCGATGACAGATTGCTTAGGGAGATAGCAAAAAACAGTTTAGGCTTGTTGGTGGCCTTTACAGAGGAGCTGCAGATGGTGGAGTGCTGCTTCGAGGCCTGTGAAGCTAGCATTGAATAGTGGGATTGCATTGTGATGCAGGTGTAGGACAACATTCAGTGGCTGCAGAATTTTTTTTAACGGCAAGACCACATTGCTGTATCTGTGTGCCAGGCTTCCCTCAGCCCTCCAGTGCAGGCACACCACAATGACAGCTACACTGACAGTGGAGAGGTGGTAGTGATTGTCTGGAAGCCTGCAACACAAGATGGCTACCAGTCAGTGGGAAATTATTGGAGTTGGAAATCAACAGTGGAGTGTAGTCATCAAGTGTGTAGAGCTATTAATTGTCTCTTGCTTTGCTTTGTCCCTTCCTCCTGCCTAAGCACAAGGAACTCTGGGACTGGTAGTTCTTGATCATGATCAAGACCATGTCACAGAGAGGAGCACAAATTTCTCTGTCTCTCAGTCTCAAACTACAAGTCCTACTTTAACCGCACAAGCACACACTTTCTATTCTAGAGAAGGGCCTGGGCTGGGCCAGCAACTCACTGTTCAGAAAGTTTCTTGAGACTGCTCTAACACTGCTTCTAGATTGGCTCCAGCAAATCTCGTAAGATCTAGACAATAGATACAGGGAAATAAGTTTCTATAACTATCCTCAGGCATGATCTACAATTTAGCCTCAATTTTTTCCTCATGGTAATGGGGGTTGCAGCCTGGATCGGACCCCCCCCAGGGCCTCCAGGTCCCTGTAAAGTGTACCCTTCCTCCCCACATCCCCGTGTGGGGGCCCTGCTCAGGAATGCATAGGAGTGTTCCTTTCATACATAAACAAAGTGCTGCACATGACCCTCTGCCTGACCCAACAGGGGAATGAAAAGCAGATGCCAACTCGACCTCTGTTTGTCTTATGTCTATATCTTCTCGTATGAGTAAATGATGAAAAGTCAATAACTTTGTCTTGTTAATGTGGGGATAGGCTGGATGTCCTCTTTAAATTTAAAATGTAAGGAAAAATATATGCACACTTACTTGAGTTTCCTGCCCCTTCATCAGGCTCATCAGTGCTTGCCTGGTGGGACTGGCTAGATTGTGATGGATTCGTGAACAGGCCCTGGCTTACAGCCAGACTAGAGCCCCTGCTGTGTTTTCCCCCTCTTTCTGCTGGCTCTTCATGGCTGGGGTCTCTGTCTTGGGCTCCTTGGAGATATCCACAGTGCTCTGTGGATTGCTGGTGGGGTCTCTGCCAATTATGGAATGCAGCTCATTGTAAAAGTGGCAGGTCTACAGGGCATCACCAGATGTATTGTTGGCCTCCTTGGTCTTATGGTACAGCTGTCACAGTTCTTCGCTTTCATGTGGCACTCACTGTTGCTGATCCCTGTCATACTCCTTTGCTTGCATTCTCCATGAAATCTGTTCATAAATCTGCATATTTCTACAACTAGTCTGTGGCTCTGCTTGCACAGCCTCTTCTCTTGACAGACCCAGGAGATCCAATACCTCCTGTTTACACCAAATAGGAGCACGTTTAGTGTGTTGAGTTGGTGTGGTTGGTTGGGCAGTTGCACACAACAAAGGTGAGCTACTCGGTGTGGTTGCCAAAGTGGGTAATTAGGAAAAAGTGTTTAAAAAACATACAGAGGGCTTTAAAGGGTGGCTTTTGGTGTCTGTGAACCCTGGACAGTGGAGTTTGCAATTGTGATCACTGTTGCAGGGAATGTGGTACTGTGGGACAGCTGCTGAAGGACTCATAGGTTTGCCTGAGACAACACAGTGCTTCCATTCACACTGTGCTGTTGACCTCAGTAGGTCGATCATGTCTCCACGCCGTTCAGGAAGTTGGTTTTGCTGTGTTGCTGTCAAGGAGTGCTTAGATCAGTTGGAGACAAATTCCAGGGTAGACACACACACAAATAGAACAGCACAAAGCAATTTACATCAATCTAACTTGGTAGTGTAGACCAGGACTAAGACCCCAAATCTGCCACATTTGTAATGCATCTTGTGGGAGCCAGTGTGGGCTGGTGGATTAGAGCACTGGACTCTAAGGTGCTGTTGTTGACTCTGCGACTGAATCACTGTGTGACTTTGGGCAAGTCACGGCAACGCTTTATCTGTCTGTTTCTCAATCTGTAAGATGGGAATGATAATACTTACTGATCTTTTGAAAAGCACTTTGAGATGCTTCGATGACAGATGTGATTTAAGTGTCAAGTATTCTTACATTCTTACAGTCATTTAAAATAGTACACTTGAAATCGATTTTCCCTTTGTAGTTAAGTAAAGACCTGAGTTCAGGCTTGTATTTTTCACTTCAAGATTTGCTGGACATTTTTGGTGTCACTAACCATTTCAGAAGGAAATACAGAAAACTGTACTGCAGGAACTGATAGGTAGCTAAAAGGGAAAATGATTCTTAAAATAGACTCTCTGAAAATAATTTTGTATTTTACTCTTTTATGATCTTCAGTAGTTTTAAAAAATAACTCTCTGAAACTGTAGCATTTCGGCTTTAAACACCACTAAAATTCATCTCAGAAATCATTGAGAGAGGCAGCCCTTTCATGTGTTATAAATATGACTTCCCATACTGGGAGGTACTTCAGTGTCTTTCTTGAATTGTAAGCTTATCCCTTGAAGATGTTGGTTTCCAATATTACCTTTAACTAGAATTTAGCAATACAAATATTAATGGGGCACAGAGCTCATGAATTTTCATAGCACATAGGAATATTAATAATGTCATAATAAAATATAGATCAAAACATGGATTCAAGAAAGTTCTTGAAAGTTTAGCTAAATCTCCAGATTGTCTCACCATGCCGTATACCCATCACAGATCAACATGGATTATCAAACTGATGCTAAGATTCAGGATCAAGATGAGAGAGAAATGGTATCAGAATAAATAAAGCATCATCAGTTCAAATGAAGAAGCTGTACTTTCTGATGCTTTTGTTACAGTCAGTCATCTGAGGTTTTAATTTAATAATGAATTTGCTATTCATATCTATTCATTTTTAATTTTTAATTTAATTTTCTTGGCTGATTTACCTTCCTTAGTAATTTTTATAATATTCACCTTTAATTTTTCAAATGCCTTCATTTGCATCAACTAATTCCTTGCCAGACTTCCCTTTACAATGCTTATCTGTTACCATCATATCAAATGTTTTATATATTTGCTGGTTCTAAAGAAATCTTACTGATAATCTAATATTCCTCTGGCTTGGCTCTTTTGCTCTGCTCTGCTTTTAAAAGGTGACCACCAAAGGAATTTTAAAAAATTGGTCTTGTAGGGATTAAGTTCTTTCTTTCTCTTTCATGTTATCTATGGAAAAAGCCTGAAATATTTTTTTCTTTAAAAAAACAAACAATTTTTTTTCCTGCTTTATTTTCCTGGTGAAATATCAGGAATGCCAAAGCTGATCTTCCCTGGTTTTCTTGAAGGATCTTCTGGTGATCTTAAAGCATGTGTATTATATGCTTTATACACCTTAATTAAATGAGTTGTGTGTATTTTGGAGCTGGATCTTTAACAAAGACATGTTTCCTCCAATTTGTGCATTAGTCCTTAAAGCTAAATAAGTGTTAATAAAAACAAATAAGTTTAAAACAGACTGACTACAAATTCCTCTCACTCCCAGTTGCTCAGCCGTCGCTCTTTTGACTCTTGTGTAGTTGTCATTTCACTAATTCTCTAGTTATCACAGGATTCTCTTGGTTAAACAATACCTGAACATCTAAGTGGAAAAAGAAGCAAAGAAAACCTGAAAGGAATTTGTTGCCTTTATGCATTAGAAAGTAGCAAAAGGAGAAAGACCAAGCTAGTGTTCCATTTTGTGTCCGCTGATTCCTAACATAGGTCACATCTTAGAGGATGTTATAGACTGAGAAAAGCAGAGCTTGGTTGGGCTGAGATGTGAGGTCTCCAGGAATAAGCCAGTTTTTAGGTACCCAATTTGACATGTTGGGCTTATTTTTCAGAGGTGTTGAGTACTTGTGGCTCACATTAAAGTTAATTAGAATGATGGGTGCTCAGTACTTTTAAGAATGAATTGATTATTATTTATTAATTTAGAAAAAACACAAACATAATGCCTCAAGTTGGAACCCCAAAATTGATGCACCTTGAAAAAATATAGCCCATATTGAATATGGACCCAACAATTGTTGTAGAGGCCCTCCTGGATATGGGCTTAGCTCTGCAAAGTGCTTTCTACTCCCAGTGACTTGCAGATCCTGCTCTTTGAGTGTCTGAGATCCACACTAAATCATTCAGTGATCCTCTTTAGGCAGGCCCTGTGCTGGAATTGTAAAGGTCTCAGGTGCAATGCTAGAGTGCTTATTCATGGCCCCTTTTTGCTGGGCTGTGTTGTTTTAGATGGATGTATTGTGAGAGACGATATGGCCCCATAACTCTTAATATCTTCACTTCAGTGTGCTCAGTCTTTAGGACTGATGGCAGGAATCATCAAATTTCACATCTACCTTGGAGAGGAAAATAAAGTTAAAAAACAAAAGCCAGTTGTGTAAATGTGTTCTTTAAGCATGCTGAAGAGGCTGCTGCTGACATGTATCTCCTCTGTCTAGGTATCACATTGATACATTGTTTGTTTATAAATCTAAATTGCTATGTATAAAGATATTTACAACGAGATTATCTAATATAAAGCTATTTAGGTAGAGCTCATCTAATACAGGAAATGTTTTGTTGGAATCAAGAGAGAACTGGAGAAATGAACTGAAAAGGCATCAAGTTTTGCACCATTAAACATTCTAAAAATAAACTGGAAACATTAAAGTATCTGATTTTTTTTTTCCCTTTCCCCTCTTCTCCTCCTTCTCAGACATGTGTACTCATAAAATTTAATGGAGTGGAATTGCTTGAAAGAACTGGACATTTTTTACTCCTTGATACATATGTGAACAATTTTAATAAAAAAAAAAGTTGATTCTTAAACGGCTTGTGGTCGATAATTTGTACAGGACAGATGGATTTGGTCACTGTAAGCCAAATAAATAAATTAGCGCTATCTTTGAAATGTATAGCCAAGCTTGGCATCTGCGGTTACTATACACTTTCCCTTCAGTTCAGATACTTTCACCTATACTGCTGAACCAGCCTAACTTTATATACTGTTTGGCCTTGAGTTAGAACAGAGGACCACCTGCATGGAAGAGATGTGAAATGTTACGCGTGCCTTTGTAATGGGATAGAATACCAGAGTACCAGGTCTGCAAATATTTTACTGAGCAGGTCATGTATTAAGTAAAGGACTGAAAGGTAAAACGATAAATGATGTCATCCCTTTCAAACTGGTGTCCAGGCGGTGAAAAGCTAGAGGACCAAAAATCATTAAAAAGCCAACTTCATTTTAGGTTAGCCAGCTTAATGTATTTACCTTAATTTTCACAGCATTTACAGTTTGTCTCCAAGTGTTTTGGTTGATTTGTATATAAATGTAATTATAAAATGGAATCACTGTAAAGCAAGGATATGCCTAACTGTTGGGATTAAAAAGATGAATTCAGAAAAATTAAAGTGATGCTCTTAGGTAATTTAGGTTAAAAAAATATATAGGTTTTGTGGAGTAGTATCATTTTACCAAGTCTAACATCAATATTTTTATGATTTTTTTTTCCAGTGAGATTTTTCCCTATGGGGAAGGTGATGGTTGGATTTAAACATTCCGCTCCAGTTTTTATACCCCATACATTGCAACATTGGCTAGTACATGAGAATCCAGAAGCGAAACTGACTAGAAATGAAAATAGAATTGACTATTCCAAGCTGAATGAAATGTAATAAACAGCATAAATGATTAAATGTAACTTTTCACTTAGGCTTAGTTGTCTTATAAAATGTAGTTGGTTGAACCGGGAAAGAAATTTTGTTCTATTTGAAATTATTTTTTTTATCTGAGATGGTTAATAATTAAATATTCATGTCAAGGTGGCCACGTGTGATGAAGTGTTAGATCTGGATGAGATTGAACAGTTGGACTAATATATTTGTGTGTGTATATTGGTGCATGTTCATATGCAGGTTAGGTTTACTTATGCGTTGTGCGAATTATACATTGCTTCTTTAATGGTGGTGGGGGAGGGCAGTGCAGCCACAATAACTCCCAGAATTCCCTAGTGCACAGAGGGAGTGTGCAAGCTGCACCTTCCTTTAGGATAGGGCAGTGTACTTCTCCTACCCCAAAACTGTGCAGACAGCAAAGGGATGATGTATTTTCCTTTGTGCACTATGAGGGAGCAGTTTCTGAATTCCCCTTTGTGTAGAGACTCTGAGCGTGGCCTTTGTGTGCATAACACAAAAAAGGAGGCTTTTGCTTTAGTAAATGTTAAAATTTGTAACACAAGTTTGGGACAATCATTACCCCAATCAGTAGGACTGGTGAATACTTTGTGAATGACTTAGGAAACGTCTTTAGTCTCACAATCCTGTCTAAGGCAGCTGGACATCAGTCAAGTATTTTCTGATTCTTTGCTAGTTGAGCAACTATTGTGGGCAGGAAGAAAGCTATATTTTGTAATTTGACATTTTGTAAATCAATTGGATTACAGGTTACAGCTAAAATTTGAATATACTGTATATTCTGCAAAAGACTCCAGAATTATCAGTGCCGTTAGGCTCCAATCATAAGGAATAAATCACCCAGAAGGATGGTCTTCTCTGTGCCTATTGGTATTTTTCAGAGGTTTATTTAATTTTATTCCACAGGCAGAGCAGGCTTCACTTCGCAATGGTGCCATTTTCTCCCCTTCATTAAATGGAAAGGACATCCCAGAATTAAATGCTTAGACATAATTCTCCTTCACTGACACATGTGCAATCCTACTGGAGATAAATATTAACGGAGAGCAGAATCTGGCCTAAAGTGATTTGCACTCTGTTCCCCATTTTATAAAAAATTATATAAAAGGTTGGAAAAAATTCAACACCAACTGTCAATCATTGTCAGGGAATTCTGCTGGAAATAAATTCTGAGCTGAAAAGCATAGTATTGCTAAGGCAATGGGGCCCACTGAATAGGCACTGATGGGAACCAGGAGACCCAGGTTCTGTTTCCAGCTTTTGTCATTTACTTGCTGTAGGCTCTTGGGGCAAGGTATTACATTTTCTGTGATCACCCTTAGCCCACAAGTTCTTTTCTGGTGTGAGGAGGAGAAGGTGGGAGAAGAGAGATTTTGCCTATGTGTAAAGGGAATTATACTTCTGGTGGGAAAGGGGACTTTAGGCTGCCAGCGCTATAATTTCTTGTGGAATGTTGTTTGTAAAACACACAAGCTGTGATACTCTTGGTAGCAGCTCATTGCTTCAGTGTGGACAATTTACGCTTTTGGTGCATGCATGGTGGAAAATTTTCTGATGCTTTCATTTTGCTGACAGGTTAGTAGGTATAACAGTATCTTTACCTGCAGTATATTATTTAGTCACTAGATGTTTCTGGGCTCTCAACAGAGTGTTGTCCTTGGTAAACAATAGGTACAAACGTGAGACTCGGGATGTGTGGAAATCTGTATGTGTCTTTAGCATATCATTGGGAAAAAAATGCCCCCTGTTTAAGATGGACTGTGGTTCCTTATGTCTTGACAATAGGAAAATTTATTCCAGAGAGATAAGTTACCTATGTAAGTCAATGACAGTTTTGCCTGACTAAAGCTTGCAAGATCCAGACTTTCTGTGGAAGTATTTTGAATGTACCAGATGTGTGTGTTAGCTGTGGGCAGCTCAGAGGCATATCTTGTAGCTGAAAACTGTAGAGAGCTTTCTATATTAAAGTATGTCATGTTCATTAGACTTTCTAGGTGGGATTTTCAAAAGAGTCCAAGTGATGTAGGCACACAAGTCCCATTGAAAGCCACTGAATGTCAATGGGACTTGTCATACATCACTTGTGGTGCTTTTGATGTCCCTCCACCCCCTGGCTTTGGACTCATCCATCAATGGAACCTCTCAGCTGACTGTAAAATGATTAAACCAGAAAACCATTCTAGCTTCCATATAGTAAGGATTGATTCTGTTGAGCTCGTGGATATCTCCTGTAGGGTGCTGAGCACCCTTAACTTCCACTGTTGTCAGCAGGGCTTGAGGGTACCCAGCACCTCACTGGATTTGGCTTTCTGAGGGCATTGTCCCAGAGGACTGTAAGGATCAGAATATAACTAATCACACAAACATTATTATAAACACAGTCCCAGCTAAAAAAGAGATGGGGTGATAAGAATGATTGGAGTTCTTTCCCTTCATTTGCTTTTATCACAATAAAATATACAAATATGAAACTCTGGGGTGGTCGGAACTCTTTTACAAGACACTTTTTTTTCCCTTTCAATTAAATTGAGAGGAATCTAGAAAGAGTGAAGAAACTAACGGCAACAATTCGAAACAATTTTTCAGTGAAAGGCAAAAAACCTTCCATGAAAAATGTGCAGTAATAGTTTTTTTTCCCCTTCTTTTTCTTTTTCTCTTTCTTTCCAATCTTTCCTTAGTCAACGCTAAGGAGTCCACCCTGAACCAGATGTTGGGAGTCTATAGTTTAGTGTTTTTGGATTGGTGCCCAAACTTTTACCTATCTTTTCAGCTATTTACATGGGCTTTATTTCTCCAGCTGTGCTTTCATTGATACTGTACAGTTGCAGACCTGCTAAACTGAGCCACTAGAGCAGGGAATTACTGTGTTTTCACTGAGACAAACAGTGATATTAAGCATCAAATGGAAATAATTTTGGCTTTGTTTAATGAACAAGAGGATTAGGCTTAATGGAGGATGTGAAGAAATCTACCATGGACAATGATAACACAGAGGGAGGGAAGGCAGGAGTGTAGGAGTTTTCTTTCCAAAATTATCACAGAGAGGGAACAGGCAGCTGCTGCATATGTATGGAAAAGGTGCATGAGAACGTATTTTGTTTAAACCAGACTAAACTTTCACTCTATTGTTTGGCTTTAAAACTTTTTTTTTACTTTTGACAGTTTCTACATTAGCTGCCTTTTTAATTTCCATCCTTACCTTGTACATTTCTTTTTAAAATTTGTCCTAATGAATGAGAGGATCACAGGCTTAGCTCTCAAGCACATTTTTGACTTTATACCTCAAATATTAGTTGAAGGCCCACTCTCTTCCAGCTGACCTCTAGAGGAGCCTCCAGGAGTAAGGTGCATGGGATACGTGAGCTGGCCTGCTTTAGGTGAAAGGTAACTGAAATACTTTGATAACTTTGACTTTATGGTACATTGTACCAAACTGTGTAATGAGAACATAAGAATGGCCATACGGGGTCAGATCAATGGTCCATGAAGCCTAGTATCCTGTCTTCCAACACTGGCTGGTGCCAGATGCTTCAGAGGGAATGGACAGAACAGGGCAATTTCAGGTGATCCATCCCCTCTCATCCAGTCTGAGCTTCTAGCAATCAGAAATTTAGGGACACCTGGGGCATGGGGTTTTGTCCCTGACCTTCCTGGCTAATAGCCATTAATGGGCCTTACCCTCCATGAATTTATCTAAATCTTTTTGAACCCCATGGTACTTCTGGCCTTCACAGTATCCCCTGGCAACAAATTCCACAGGTTGATTGTTCATTGTGCGAAGTACTTCCTTTTGTTTGTTTTAAACCTGCTGCCTATTCATTTCATTGGGTGACCTCTGGTTCTTGTGTTATGTGAAGGGGTAAATGTCACTTCCTTACTCACTTTTTCCACACTATTCATGATTTTATAGACCTTTATCATATCCCCCTTTAATCGTCTCTCTTTTAAGCTGAACAGTCTGTTTTATTAATCTCTCCTCATATGGAAGCTGTTCCATACCCTTCATCATTTTTGTTGCCCTTCTCTGTACTTTTTCCAATTCGAATATATCTTTTTTGTGATGGAGTGACCTGAAGTGCATGCAGTATTCAAGGTGTGGGTGTACCATGGATTTATATAGTGGCATTGTGATATTATATGTTTTATCTATCCCATTCCTAATGGTTCTTAATATTTTGTTAGCTAATATTTTGTTCCTATTGGTTCTTAATATTTTAGTTATCTGCCAGTCATCTACTATTGAGGTTGGTTTGAATGATAGGTTACATACCACAGTTCTGCAATTTCATATTTGAGTTCCTTCAGAATGCTTGGGTGAACCATTTGTTCCTGATCACGTATTACTGTTTAATTCATTAGTTTGTTCATTAATTGTTCATTAATTCATTAGTTTGTTCCAAAACCTCCTCTAGACACCTCAGTCTGGGGCAGTTCCTCATAATTGTCACATGAAGAGAATGGCTCAAGTGTGTAAAACTCCCTCACATCCTCTGCAGTGAAAACCAATGCAAAGAATTCATATAGCTTCTCCTCAATGGCTTTGTGTTCTTGAGTGCTCCTTTAGTGCATTGATCCTCTAGTGGCCTTACTGATTGTTTGGTAGGCTTTCTGCTTTTCATATACTTAAAAATGTTGTTGTCAGAGTTTGTGTCTTTTGCTAGCTGCTCTTCAGGTTTTCTTTTTGGCTTGTCTAATTATACTTTTACACTTGACTTGCCAGAGTTAATGTTCTATTTTCTATTTTCCTTGGTAGGATTTGACTTCCAATTTTTAAAAGATGTCTTTTTGTCTCTAATCGCCTCTTCTACTCTGTTGTTTAGCTGTAGTGGTGTTTTTTTTGGTGGTCCTACTGTTTTTTTTTAAAACTTAGGGAGTGATTTTTATATATAAATTTTATATATATATAGTTTGATCCTATGTCATGGTGTTTTTAAAAAGTTTCCATGCAGCTTGCAAGCATTTCACTCTTATGATTGATCCTTGTAATTTCAGTTTAACTAGTGTCCTCATTTTTGTGTAATACCCCTTTTTGAAGTTAAATGCTACTGTGGTGGGTTTTTTTTGTATTTTCCAGTTTGCAAAGATGTTAAATTTATTTACAATATGTTCACTATTACTGAGCAGTTCAGCTGTGTTCACCTCTTGGATCACATCCTGCATGCCTCTTATGACTACATCAAGAATTGCTTCTCCCCTTGTGAGTTCCAAGGCTAGCTGCTCCAAGAAGCAGACATTAATGGTGTCTAGAAATTTTCTCTGTATCCCATCCTGAAGTGACATGTTCCCAGTCAATATGGGGATAGTTGAAATCCCCCATTAATATTGGTGGGGTTTTTTTTTAGCCTCTCTAATCTCACTGACTGTCATTTTACAGTCACCGTCACCACCCTGGCCAGCATATTCCCACACCACTCTTGCTATTCAAGCATGGAATTTTTATCCATAGAGATTCGATAGTACTGTTTGATTCATTTAAGATTTTACTATATTTCACTCTGTTCTCTTTCAAATATAATGTCACTCTCCCACCAGTATGACCCACTTTGCCTTTCCTATATATTTTGTACCCTGGTATTACCATGTCCCATTGATTATCATTGTTCCACTGAGTTTCTGTGATGCCTATTATATCAATATCCTCACTTAATACCAAGCACTAAAGTTCACCTATCTTAGTACGGTATTTAGAGTTCTTGTATTTGTATATAAGCTCTTCAAAAATAAGTCACTTTTTAGTTGTCTGCCTTCTTATAATATAATTTGAATGGGACTCTTTTTTTTCCTTTGACAGTTTCTCTTCAGCTTACACCTGTACTCTATCAACTTTTATCCTCTCCTCTTTACTAGGATAAAGACTATCCCCTTTAATAAATCCTCCTATAAGGGATGTGTCTGTTCAAGCCATGTGCTCCTGTTCACCTGTGGGCTTTCCTCCAGTCCTTAGTTTAAAACTTCTCTTGAAACCTCTTTTTAATGTTATGTGCCAGCAATCTGGTTTTGGTTAGGTGGAGTCCTTCCTTCCTATATAGGCTCCTTCTTTCCCAAAAGGTTCCTCAGTTCTCAGTAAACCTAAATCCCTTCTCTGACTGCCATCATCTCATCAACGCATTGAGACCCTGCATTTCTGCCTGTCTCATTGGCTTTGTACATGGAATCAGAAGCATGTTAGAAAATGCTACCATGGAGGTCCCAGGCTTTAATTTGTTACCTACCAGTCTAAATTTGGCCTTCAAGATGTCTCCGCTACCTTTCCCTGTGTCACTGGTACCTACATGTACCACAACCACTGGTTCCTCCCCAGCACTGCATATACATCTGTCTAGATGTTTCGAGAGGTCTGCAACCTTTGTTCGCAGCAGGCAGTTCACCATGCAGTTCTCCTGGTCATTACAAACCTAGTTATCTAAATTTCTAATAACCAAGTCCCCTGTTAATATTTCCTGTCTCCTCCTAATAAAGGGTCTCTGCTCCTAGAGATTTAACATCAGTGCTGAGGATACCAAACATCATGTGGAAGGAGGGTCCCAACTATGTGATTGTTTCTGTCTGCTCCAGCTTGATATTCCCCTTTCCAAGGCTTTCATCCTTCCCAACAGTACAAAGGCTGTCAGACTGTGAGGAGGGACCCCGCTACTGTGTCCCGGAAAGTCTCACCTATGTGTCCCTTAACTCCTCCAGTTCAGCCACTCTGGTCTGAGATGCACTTTGAGGGCCACGAACTGCTTGCATCAAGTGTGCACATATCATGTGCCCGCAAAGCAGGTAATATGTGCTGCATTCAGTTCAGGGGATTTGTTTGTTTGGTTGGCTTGTTTGTTGGTTCGTTGTTTGGGGTGTGTGTTTTGTGGGGGAGTTATTGGCCTAAGTTTCGAGACTATTGATTAGGTGTTTCTGGCTCTCACATTCCTCCTTTAAACTCCCTTGCAAAACCCCCATTTGTTACCTCCTGCGGTCACTTACGAGCTGGCTTTTTAAACCCATGTTTTACTGCAGTTAGCCCCGCCCCCTCGTCGAGGAATTCTGAAGGGAATAGGGATTGAAGGATGGCAGGCTAGAGCCTAATTAAGAAGCTATCAGCCTTGCCTAGCAGGCCAATAGACTCAGCACAGTAGCTGCCCCACCACACTACAAACTTCAGTTGAGCAGGCACAGAGCAAACAAGCACACAACAAACAAACTAGCAGGTGGCAAACTGACCCCACGGGTCACAAAGTTGCTCCTCCTGCACCTGGAGAACTCCTTCACAAAACTCTCCCTATTTGCGGCTCCTGTTCAGTAGCTGTTGTGTGTTTGCCAGCAAAAATAAAATACCTGTGTGCTTGTGCATTGGGAATGGAGTATCTGCTCCATGGGCATTTGTAGGGTAAGCAAACCCTTCCATGTCAGATACATGCGTGTGGATTAATTTCACTTTTAATTTCTTGTTTTATTCTGAATGTCAGGAAACCCTTATCGTGTGAAGTTATTTGTTTACGTTATGTAGTGTGGAACAACAGGCAGTTAAAGAATCTATCAGTTGTCCTTGATATGACATGCCTAATCTACCTCTATCCCACACAGACCCACTGTTATCTCACTTTAATTGAGGTGGATTATGCACATCAGGAATGAGTTAATTAAACAGTCTGTTTACAATGGAGAAATCAGTTGTGCATTAATACTTTCTGCATTATTTTATCCTTCTATATTTCCACATGAAGAGAGCAAAGATATACTTTTGATATGAATGATTTTTGGTTAAGTGAATAGCAAACAACACAGGACAAAAGTAAAGCCTCCATGAGAGGCAAGAGTGTATGAATCTTTTATGTGACAGTCTGCACTGAACTGAACACAAAATGGTTGCTGGTCTCTATAAATACTTGAGACTTTAGACATTTGCAAATGCAGTACACAGAAAACAAAGGGTTGCTTACCTAAATGCAACACCCTCATTCTGGTTCTTGTGTCCTATATTTTAGACCTTAGGAGACTGAGAAATGTGGCTAGTTGTCTTCTGTGTTGCAGTGTGTAGCATCATAAATTCCCATATTCGCATTCCAATTCCTTGAATGACTACTAAACCCAGTTCATAGAACTGTTGAAATATCTACATTAAAAATCCTCTTTTGTGCCAGTATTATGCTTTTCTACACCAAATTTAACTAATATACTTAAAATTTGCAGAAGCCCAGGTGTGAAGTTCAGATCAGGACCTGAACTTCTCCAACATAGTTTTTGGATCTGGGGTTTAGGTTTGGGCCCACTTTCCTTTATGTGTAACTTGCCATCGTCTTTTTAAAATCTTTACCCACCTCCTATGGCAAAATGGCAACATTTTTTAAAGATAAAGTTTCCCATTAAAGGTTTTTATAGATTTTCTTAAATAAAAACATGTAATTTTTAGTGATTGTTAAAGGGGCCACACCAAAAAGGGCCAGACTGAAACCCTTAGGCTACAGAAACAGGTTTAGTAAGGGCAGTGACAAAGCTGGTTTCCCCCACAGTGTGTGTCAGCCTGATTTTACAGAGGGGAGTTCTGTTTTCAGACCTATTATCTAATTGAAAGCCACTGAATTCATTAGAAAGATTCCCATTGACTTCAGTGAGGCTTTGGATCCTACAGCTTTCTTTGATCTTTCTAGTAAAATATCAACCTGGAGGCCAGCCAGTGATAGTGGTTTTAAACAGATGTCTAGTGATAATCCTCCAGTTCTTATCAGAACAATCACTTAAGAGCCACCCAATGTTGAGCAAGTTTGGTCACTGCTGCTCTAGTCTGGATTTGAACCAGTGCCCTAGAAATGAAAGGTTCTGTATTCCACCAATACTCTGAGTTCTATCTGGTACCTCCAGATGCTATTCCTTTTTATAAGATTTATCTGAAGAAGCAATTTCATTGGTTAGTTCAATGCAACTTTATTTTTTATGACATCTGTATGAAAAACTGCATCCACAAGGATATATATGTCTACAGGTGCCTCCTAGCCTGCATAGACAGACGTGCTAGCTCTGCTTGAACTAGCATGCTGAAAAGAGCAGCGAGGATGTTGTGGCACAGGTGACAGCTTGGACTAGCCAACTGTGCTTGGACTGATTGCATCAGGCAGGTTTTGGACTTGGGTGGTTAGTCTGAGCTGCCGCCTATGCTGCAACGAACACACTGCTGTTTTTAGCACGTTCTCTTGGCAGAAATAACGGGAGTCTCTACCTGGGCTAGGGGTCATGTTCTCTGTTGCAGTGTAGACATTCCCTCAATTCCCTTTAGAGAGAGAGAGTATACACCTGGAGAGCTAAAAAGCAAATAATATAAGAGGAGACAAATAAAGAGCTTACAGGCAAGGGAAAATGTGGAGATTCAGGAATGGCGTTTCAGAACGGTGGGGCTATTGAGATGAAAGGCTGTCTGAGTGGCAATGATAAGTTTGCATGGCTGAGTTAAAGGAACAGGACAATTACAAATCAGTTTTTGTCATCAAACTTGAAGTCTAACATACTGGACTTGCACTTTTGCAAATTGTGTTATATGAGATTCAAACAATTATAAAAGTCCAGCTGAGGGAGAACTTGTCAGGATGGACATATAGTGCTCCAGAGCGACTGGAACTTGTCAAAACTGAAATGAGAGAGGCCTTCCTGATCTGCAGCATGGTTGTATTGTACAGGAGTACCATGTATGTTTCCAAGTGACCTAGCTGTGGGTGAGGAAACAGTCCAGACAAAATACATGGGATGCTCAAATTGTTGTAGACTGGTGCCATCAGCATCCTGTGAGGACAGCATTCTTACAAGCACCCTAATGAAGTCATAGATACAATATACACAAGAAGGTATGTCTGGGTCTGGTGGATTGAACTGTGGTTTGAACACAAGATTGGGGTCAGGCACCCATGTGTTCTATTCCAGACTTTGATAGTGATTTCTTCTGTGGGCCTAGGGCAAGTGTTGTTGGGTGTTTTTTAAATCTATGGAGCTAAATACCATAAAGCTCTTGCTCCTACAGTTCCTGTATTCCCACAGCATTATCTGCTAATAATGTTATAGCATGTATCTTTTTAAAGTAAGGAATTAGTGATTTTTACACACGTGATTTTTGGCAGCATTTATTATTTTTATCCTAACAATGTGTTTAGTTTGCCAACCTGATTATGGTGGTCAAAAATAAACAGATAAACTGCTTCCTCCATTACATGTCTTTCCCATTCCAAACAGATTCATGGAAATATGGGCCTAAATTTTTAAAGGTTTCTGAAAATGCATCACACAATATTTGTAAATGCACTCACTTGCATTTGTACACTCAAAAGTGGCATGCACAATTTTGTGAGTATAGAAATCCTGCTTACAGTCAGATGGGTTTGTGCAGATGTAGATGGCAATCATGCACATACAACAAATATCTATTCAAAAGTGCCTGTTTCATGGACCTATGTAGGTCCATAAATTACTTGCACATACAGATACTCTGTGCATTTTTGGAGGTCCTTTGAAAATTAGACCTTCTGCAGCTCAGAAAGCTGCTATGGGGACAAATCCTGTTTCTATTAAAGACAATGAGAAGTGATTGCCACTGATTTATCTGGACTCGGATTTAACCTTTATTTCTACAATTTTCATAATTCACCTGTATTCTTCTCTCCATCTGTTTCCCTTCCCAGCAACCACCTGGAGCTTTTACCTTCTTGTTCTGGGAACACACAAGCCCTTTGTTTGGCCAGCTTTCTGTTCTTTGACTGGAGTAGCAGTTTACTACAGTCTGTACAATTCAACTGTCTCTTCTGGAGCTTTTTGTATAAGTCATAAGTCAGGGAAATAACAAATGTCACTGTAAAAGTTTATTTTCATGTGGAAAATCTGTGAAATATAATAATTTGTTGATACTTTTTATTTCTTTCCTTATTGGGCACACTGAAAGTATTTGCAGGCAAATATTTGGGAATCCTCTTTAGAGTTAGAAGGTTCAGAAAGTTAATGAGGTGCCCATGGACCAACCAGCTTCATGGCTTGGATCTCAGCACAACAAACATATTCTCTGACTGATAGGATTTGTGACTGGCAACAGGTTTTCCCCTCAGGATAGGACAGTTTTGTTCTTGTTAATTTTGGTTAAATTGAGAGATATGTGTATAACTTTGTGTGACTCTCTCTCTCTCTCTCTCTCTCTCTCTCTCTCTCTCTCTCTCTCTCTGTCTCTCTCTGTCTCTGTCTCTCTCTCTCTCTCTCTCTCTCTCTCTGTCTCTGTCTCTCTCTCTCTCTCTCTCTCTCTAAAAATGAAACACCCCTCAAAGGTAATTTTTGTCTTGGATTATCTTTGTCCCTTTTATAATGGAAAGAGAACTGATCTAGTGTGTTGATCAGTCCAGAAGCAACTTATTCTCTGTTCTGTCCATAGTTTCTAATAAGTTTCAAAGACTAGAATTTGCTTGTGTATTTTTTGATTATTTCAAAAACTGTAAGTGCTGTTCTAGTAGTAAAAATGTCATGAAATTACTGGAAGGTTGAATGAGTTTTGACCATAAATCTTATTCACCTCAGCTAGATCTCATACTTAAATTTGCAGAGGTATAAAATATTTACACTAAGTTCTTAGTTCACTTAATCATAATTAAATAACTTCAGAGGGCAGTAATTCCTAGAGACTTTCTTTGATGTTATACAAATAACAAACTGTTTGTAATGTGTAGGTGTCCTACAACACTTACATTTGCCACAGTCTTATACAACATATAACGTTCCCCTTAGGTACAGGCATATGCTCTTTTTACATGCAACATATGGGTCACAGATGTGGCTGACATAGCTACACGACATCTTTTTTGATTTCATCGCACTGTATTGAGGATATGTTTGGACCTTTTCATGATGGTTTCAAAAGATTCTACTCAGGGTTTTCTTTTTCTTCACCTGTGCATTTGTGCAGCAGTTTTTTGCCTTTAGATTGTGCCACATTAATAAACAACCTTATAAAATTCATAATGTGACAGTGATTAATTTATTGTTGCCTTAAGCATGTCTCCATTGCAAAATATTCACAACTTCTTATTTTTGGGGCATGCTTGACAATTACACTTGGGTTTGCTTTTTTTCCCACTCATTCTCGGCAAGAGGACATTGTTAGGAAGCAGATATGGGCCTGAGCCAAAAACATGGCTCCAAATATTCCTGATTTTTTGAGAGTTTTTGAAATCTAGATCTGAATTTTCCAAATGGTCTGAACCAAAACAACAGTACTTTGCCCTTCTGTAGCACCTTGAACCTGATACCACGATTGTCAGCATGAACCAAACTCAAGACCTTCATCAACAAAAGAACAGGTCTGTAGGTGAATGCCTGAATGGAGCTTTTGAGTGCTACCACAGTAGACATAATTATTTTTTTAAAACAGTAAATTGCAGAGATTTTTGTGCTGTGCATGAAGAACTGAGGGTATCGAGACTTAATCCTGATTGGGTAGTGAACAATTACTTCAATTTCGATATCAACATGTCACTGTTGTCAGAGCCTTTGTCAAAGGTGTGATTCTTGTTCTCTATGGTTGGTGCTGAGTTGGCGCACAGTGTCAAGAGGAAACATAGGTTGTGCTGTATCAGAGCAGACCACTGGGCCATTTATCCAGCCTCCAACGTTGGCCAAAATACTTGGTACTTTAGAGGAAGATGAATGTCCCAATTGTACAAGGCGGTATAAATGTGGTGGAGATGGGAATTATTGGTATGTTAATTCTGGTAGCCAGAATAGAGAAGAGAATAACTACAGGATGGTGAGTTTGATTCCTTACAAGTATTGCTAGCGGTTGATCCATTATGATAGAAGCAATTCCTGTTCATCCTGAAATAACACTTGGCAAGACTGGGGGAAATCTAAGCACTCCAGCTTCTGACCTTTGTTTCCCACTATTAGCTGGGTGTTCTTCTCCTGGCCTAATGTCATGGTGTAGAGATTGAACTAACAAAAGCTCAGCAGAAAGAGGTGGTGTGAAGGATACTAGAGCACCCATCCAACTCATAAATTGTCTTTCCTGCCCTTTGAAGTTCTTTTGTACTGCCCATGAAAGCCCTGAAGCCTTGCAAGTTTGTACTCTTTGCAATAGAAAAATTGCACTCAAGCCAGGAGTTAGTCATTAAGCTGAAATATTTTATACTTGAGAAGGTTTTCTTTTTTTCTTTTCCAAAATGTGAAAAATAAGTTGCTACTTCAGGAGCACTTGTCAGATGTGCAGATATAATTTTCTTTTTCCCCAAATGATCAGATCTGAAATCAAAGTTGAGAGGAGGTGAGGTAACTAGGAACTGCTCCAGTAAATCAACAACTAAATTGTAAGTCTGATTTTGTTGTTGTTGTGTATCCACTCCAGATTCCTTTATTCCTGAATTTTACATTTTTGGTTACCAGTTTATACAATGGATGAAAAAACTGACTTGAAAGAGTAGGTCTTACAGATGTGTCAAAAGTCTATTTCTGTCACATGTTTTAAATTGTGCTAATCCCTTCAAAATGCAAAGCTTTCTCTGTCTTACTGGTCAGATGGTTTGATTAAGCAAATATAACAACTTTTTTCAATTATCTGACACACAGAATCTGAATTTACATCATGCTTTTTCTTTGGTGACAATATGAACCTGGAACCAAAACTCTCTAGATAAATAACTGGGAATTTTACCTTTATTTCAACTGCCTATTTCTTTAAGGAACAGACTCAAACAATATTCCATTGTTAAGACTTTGTGCTGAATTACATATGTTTTCTAAGAATAGAAATTAGAATTAAAGAATTAGAATTAATCCAGAATGGAAAAGTGTCATGCAAATACATCATTCTTTAGATAAATTTGCTTCACACATTTCATATGCATTAATTAAGAACAATACTACTGGCTCTGAGTAGAAAAAAATGATATTTTTTGGGAGAAAAGGAAAATATAATGTTTTCAGTAGAAATATGCTTGAACCAACACCCAGATTTACATCTCTCGTAATTTTGTGAAAATTGAAATCTAGAGCTAATCTTTGGTTTTGCTGGCTATCTCTAATTTTACATATAATCGATGATATACTTGTAGCTGACAGACACGATTTACCCTTTGAGAGGAAAATTATTTCAAATCTACAAGGGATTCTATATTGTACACTCATAAAGTCTAAAGAGATTACTTCTGTAATCCCTTTATAGTACATTTCAGCAGTAAGAGGGACTGCAGTAGAGTCAATGCAGCCCTTGGGTGTATTAGCTCTCTGCAAGCTTTTCCACAGGGTTTAGGATGGAGTAGGGGAAACAGTACCTGTGATTTTTCCACTTTACAGTACTGCCTCTCTTGTCTCTGACCTGCTTCTTCACTAGCCACAGATCTTGAGTCCAACTTGTATTTTCTCAAGATAGAGTGGAGTTCTGCTCTCAAATTTTTAGTCCACTCTAAATCTAGAATCCACCATTTTGTATAAGTTTTAAGTTTGGCAGAAATTATTGCACTCATTCCAGAAACAGAGGGATGAGAGCAGAGAACAAAATAGGAGAGAGTAATTCAGTTCTCCATTTTTCTACATCAGGCTTAGGGCTATCAACTGTAATATACTCGTGGGTTCCCTGTTTTCCTTTGGCCACTTAATTTATTCACAAAAAAATACATTATTGCTTTTAAAGATGTTTTATCCATTCTGTGTCTCCTCCTTCATGAACTGAATACATTTTGTCCCAGTTTTCTCTGAATAGCTCCCTGCAAAGTCTTTTGTTTTAGAAATGAATTAGATTTGTGGTTTGTAAATACAATACACTTACCAAACCTTGTTGCTTTTCCATAAAATGGCCTTGGAAATCCGTCTCCTTCTCCATCTCTTCAGTTAACACCCTTGTCTAGTTTTTGGCCATCACTCACCTGAAATGCCTTCTGCCATTCCAGCACCCAACCTATATGCTCCATTTAAAATGCTGCAACATACATAATCAACCTCAGACACTGCTCCTACCCTGTTGGCCCTCCACAGGTTTTCCTGTGCCACCTATATCCTGTTTAATTCCCTCATACTGATCATCAGCTATAACTCTACTGTTACCTGCATCTTAAATCCCATCTCTTACCACTTCCTGTCCCCCTTCACTCCACCAATGCTTCCCTTCAGTGCCGCCCGACCTCCTGTGTATGTACTCAGCTGGCTAACCCAAGCCTCTGTTCATGCCAGGCAGTGACGCTGCTATTTTTAGCTTGCTAAATTGAGCAGAGCTAGCGTGTGTATTTCTACCTAAGCTGTCAAACACACCTCCAAGCTGCTGAGTAGACATACCCTATGTATTCCTCTCCTACTCTAGTCTCTGGATTTCTCCCATGCTGCCCCATAAGCCTAAAAACATCCTAATGCAGCAAGTTCCAGTCCTCTCCTCTTCTTATTTTTTCCAAAGACCACACTTCTATGAACACTATCAGTTGTCAACTGGGGAGGGGTTAGTGCTATGGTTCATTTAAAAATAACAGACAAAACCAAATGGCTGCTGCCCTGCAGTATATCTCCAACAGGGACTGTTTGTGCCTATGTTTATTTAGTTTCTATCTATTGTCTATGTCTGACTTCCCTGACTGTGAGTTTCTTTGGCCAGGATTCTTTCCTTGGGTTCTGTACAATGTTGAGCACACTGTCGGTGGTCAGTAAATAATAAATGATTATTTACTAAAGGGTCATTTTTGCCTCTTCCTCTGTGTCCATTTTTCTCATTAGCAGAATGGTTATATGCCTGTCTCAAATATTCACAAAAGTCGTTAAAGTCTGAAATGATCCTTTTTAGGGGATGAGGGTTTGCACCCCCTTCACAATAAATATGGATGCAACAGACGGGTTTAACGTGGAACTGGAATTTTTCAAACTCAGTTTAAAGGAAAAATACACAAAATTATTGACTTAGTTTCAACAGCGATGCCACGACCTGCTCTCTCTCTCAGTACAAAGAGTGCGCAGACTGTTATCGTTATTGGCAGGGAGGAAATGGAAAGGAAACTTAGTCAGGTACTGCAAGAAGGACAGTCTGATTTCTCAATGTTATCTCCTCAATTTTGCAACTTTGTTTTGTGATTACTAACTAAAGATGGGGCTGAAATCTATGGATCCAAACCTCTGGATCTGAACAGAACAGAATTTTGAGATATTCAGAACTTACATCCAGATTTCACAAATAAATATATTTATCCATTTGTAATTTTACTACTCTACCCAAAATAAACAAAAACAAAAAAGCAGCACCCATTCTGTGTGGTGGGTGCCCTTGACAATCTTTTAAAAATACACTAATATCTAAAGAGTCCCATCACTTTTTCCCCCAAGATCAAATCAAATATTAACGTCACAAAACACTGACAGAGTCCCACACCATTTTTGTCCATCTCTTCCCAATTTCCTAATGGGCCAGGGAGAAGAGTTGGGCTTTGAAATGTTCTCTGAACATTAACAAACTCAAGCCATTATGGACCAAGATGAGGAGTGAGTCCCAAAGGCCTAGGACCCTAATGGAAACTATCCAGCCAATGGCCCCCCTTATACCAATGGGTCTTCAGTTCTGCTTTTTCCTCTGACCATAGCTGTAGCAGTATGTCACAGGGCAAGAGGTGTGAAAATAGAACCCCTTAGCAAGCGACCTGTATCTTATAATGGGCCAAGCCAGAATCCCAGTTTCAAACACCAAATACTTGTGTTCAAACTGTTAGTTTAACCTCCTCCCCATGTAAGAATTCTTTGCTTTAACTTATTTGGTTTTATTAAATCTGGTTAGTGCTCTTTGGATGGTGTAACACTACACAGACATACCTAAGAATATGGGAATGACAGCATCTTGCTAAAACTTGTACTCTATTCATATCCTGATAATAGAGCTGGGTGGAAAACTATTTTCCCATCTTGCAAAAATTTTCAAGATTTCAAAAAATTTTTCCTATCCCAAATCAGAGCTAAAAAGTTGAAATCTCAAAAATGTCCAGAAATCAGACATCTGAAAAACAATTTGAATTGGCTCAATGGGAACCTTTATTTCAATAATTTCAGAAAAATTATTTCAACTCTAATATTTTTTAAATGTTTGTACTATAAATTTTCTCTTTTAAACAAAGTCATTTTGACGTAAAAAGCAACTTTTTCATTTTGAAAATGTCAAAATGGACATGTCGATTAATATTAAAATATTTTTTTTCAGATTTTTTTTCAAAATGGGAAATTGGTCAAAAATGACTTTACTGCAGTTTTGGCTTTGAGCAATTGGCATTTCCTGATTTTAAAAAAAAGTTAAATTGTCAACCAGCTCACCCTGAAAATGGCACATGATTTTTAGTGATATTGATGAGCTGTGCATGTGCAACCAATAGGCAGATCTATTGGTGTTCGTTAGAGGGGATTAAGTGGCTTGGATTAAATTAAAACATTGAAACATTGCTCAAAAGTTTAGATGGACTCGTGCTGCTAAATCTGAGTTTGTATTTTGCACTCCTCACCGACTGAAGCTGGTGATTGGAATCAGTCTTTTGGTTCAGGATCTATGTCTGCTGCAAAAATCTTGAGATTAGTTTGTTCATCTAACCATAAAACATGTCCAAGGTGCTCCTTGATTCTCCACAGTTGTTTAAAGAATTGGTTTAGGTTACAGTGTTGCACCTTTTGTCAGCTGTCTTTTGTAAAAGATTGTAGGCAAGCAAGTAGTCCTATTTCTGTAGACTTATCTTTCTTAAAGGTCAGGGACTTTCTTCCTCCTCCTGAAACCTTAGAAGGCCCCTAAGCCACATACCCCCCCTCCATACATTAAGGGGTACATTTCAAAGCAGTGAGTGTGGGAGGTACACACACAAATCTTTTTAATAAATAATGGGATTTATTTCCGACTTGATCCTCTTGAGCACCACTTTGAAAACTTACCTCTGAACATGTATCTGAAAAGTCCTTCAGTCACCACTCTTTAGGATACAAATTTTGTTGGCAGGCAGGGAGTGGACATTGCTTACCTTCTCTGTGTGGGTGGGAGGGAAAGCAAGAAGCAACTAATGGTTTCATAACCATTTAGTTCCCCTAGGGCAGCTGCTGCCTAAACTGACTGTCGCTACTATGCTGGAGCTTGCATCCAAACTAGATCACATCTGCAAGTTAAGAATGTATGTAGTCCTTTGGCAATGAAAGAAGCTCCAATCATTATTCATAGCCCTGCTGCAAGCACATTATGGCCACACCAATCCCACTGCTAAAACTGTATTATGCACTGACTTTTTATCTAATACCAGGCATGACTGAAGAGCTTGGCCTTTATTTTCAAAGCACTGAGTGCCTAGGCCCAAGTTATTGAAGAGACTGTCTATCATTCTACACCCCAATGCAGTGCAAACCCATGGGCTTGCTGAAACAGATGGAGCTTAGATCCCAACTCATGGGAGCAGGGAGCAGGGGATTCTCAGCGGAGGAAATCATTACCACCACAAAGAAGTCTGAGTCCAGAAGCAATATTTATAGGAGGAATGTGAATGAAATGAGAGCAATGACTGTGGATAAGAATAGGGAGGATATCCCTTAAGTAGGAAGCAGCATTGGAGAAAGGACAGTGATGGCCATGGGAGTAATGGATGAAAG
>ML675622.1:18034628-18126110 GCA_007922155.1 Mesoclemmys tuberculata
ATGAAAGGGGCATCAAAACGGAAGAGAGTTTGATTATGTGGGCCTGGCAGATTTATGTTGGGCACAAAGATCCTGATCCTCAGTGTCTGCTCCTTCCCTTTCATGCGTTATGAGCAGGGTGAGGATGGAGAGCTGTTATAGTAGGGTAACTTGAGACTTCTCTTGCACAGGGGAACTCTGGAGTGGCATAAAGCTGGAGAACCTACACAGCACTCACTCCTGGGCCTCTGCTCAATGTAGTGGGTGTGCTGGGGGGGAGGGAGGAATTGTGGCTGGAATACTCCATATGGGAGGTGATCTTGGTATGGGTAATTGCTTTGAGGGAGCTATTCCAGGCAGTGTGGTTTAGAGCAGTACTGAAACTTCTCTAGCATGTGCTGAATGGGCCAAACTGGCTCCTCGCTGCTCCCAGTATCGGTGTTGGAAAAAGGTGGCAGAAATCTTATCTATGCTTCCTTTCCTCAGATGTTTCAAGAGCAGCCCAGCTGCACTTGAGAATCTGACAAAGAAATGGATGCGGTGGTAAAGAGGAAACTAGTAAAGGGATTTAAATAAGAGAGAGGGTGGTGTCAAAAGGGGCAGGAGAACTAATTTTTTTAATCTGTTTTGTATTTAGGGTCTTGGACTTTAAATCCTCTACTTCACACCATATACCCTTAACCCAAAGAGCAGATCAAAATAATTAAAGAAAAAAAGTTTGATGATCCCATAGAATACTGAAAGTTTCCTTTATTTTGTTTTATAAACTTAAAAAAAAAGTTTTAGATAAGATATTTCTGTAATAAATATTGTGATGCTATTGACATATGGCTCCTCATGGGTTTATTCCATCCGTGTGCATGGCTCACTCAAATGAATTGTTAGAGCAATCCCCAAATCCATAGTAGAAAAGCAAGCAATTAACCTTTACTAATAAGAGACAGAGGTAAGTTTGGAGGGAGTAAAAGTGAAGTAGATAGCTGGAGTTTAGTTTCAAGAGTTAATTTTAACACCAGCAGATGGTGCTAAAATGTCCATTTTTAAAAACAAACATCTCAAATTTCCTTAAAATCATAAGCTGTCAGGGAAAGATAAATGGAGATATGTTAGCTAATTGCTGTGGAAAGTTCAAACTAGGGTGCTATTAGTCATCGTTTTATTTAGACTCGCATAACACGCACGGAAACTTACGTAGCCCTTTTTTATTTTGCTTTCAAGATGGATCAGTTTTCCTTGAGTCAGGTCTTTACCTTGAATAAGTTAATTAAAGTATTTCAGGAATTCCCATCCATATGCAAATTTGAAGATGAAAAACAGATATAGAATTTTTACAGATAATTAAGAGAGAGATTTATGTTTGATTTGTTTTTCCTTTATCTGAGTGCAAGCTACAGAGGAAACAATTGGTAATTCTTTATTCCCAGGACATAACTCTGCGGCTTTGAAAAATGTTGCTTTGTTAGTTGCTAGTCTATCTGGAAAGACATGCTACAGTATTTTTTAACCTGCAGTAGCCCTTAATACCAAATGGAAAATACAGAAATTAGAATACAGGAACTGACTGGATGGCTCAGGAAGAGGTTAAAGGGACACAGAGGCTGTTCAGTGGCCTATGTGAAATGAGCTGGTGTGTCTCACAGAATAGCTCATGGTGGATAAGAGTCCATATCCATAAAAATGATGACCACAGCTGGCACCATTGTTGGCAGTCTCAGGAGAGAGACAAGGACTGAATGGGCCACTTAAACTAAACTATTCTCTACCTATTAGAGGTAACGTGCTGGTTGTATATGCATGTGCATATCCATGTGATATAAGAGAGAGGAGAGAGAGAAATACCATATTTTCTGTGGCTGGCTTATAGAGTGGGTAAGTGACTCCATAACTAGCAACAACTAAGAGTTTTCAGCTAAAATAGTACAGGTCTGTGTTTCTGAAGGACCAGCGTGAGAGTCTAATCTCCTCCATGGGCGAGTGTGAGATTGTCTGCTGCACAGTGGTGCCTTTAAGTTAGAAATGAGGCACATTTCTCAAGGTAGAGTGGGAAACTTGCACTGCCTCTCTCTCGGCTTTATATGTTGTGTGGATAAACTGAAGACTGCATGCTCAAAGTCAATCCAGCCTCTTTCATTACCATCATCATCATCATCCTTGTTCGCAGTCTGGTAGCACCTAAGCGTGAGTTCCAAATGCATTCTAAACACACAGCTCTACTCTGTGGATGTATTATTCAGTCCATATGAAGAAATGAGTGTTGTCATAATATTGTACTTTTTATATATAGTATCCCAAAGTACCTTGCTGTGCAGCACCACACAGTACAACCACAGGGCAGAAGCCAGGCAGACAACCAGCTCACACCCTCAAATACTAGACATTCGTTTAAAAAACAGACATGGAGAGTGGGATTTTGGCTGAGGTCACTGGGGCAAACTCATTTTAGGTCTTCACCAAAAGACCCAAACTGTATGCACAGAATACATAAACCTCAATTTATGTACCTTAGGAGGATGAAGGACCACGTCAATTCCGGGGAAGGTAGGTGTCTCAAACCTGAGTATACAAAATGAAACCACTCCTTCTGATGACCTAAAGACACATTTAATTAACACTTGTTTGTCTTTGTCATTCCAGTCTGGAGATTGCTGCCAATGAGGTATCTTAGTCATTGTATTCAACAGCTGTGAGCCAGATCCTGATGTCTGTTCCACTGACTTCAGTGACAGTTTTGCCTGAATAAGGGTTGAGAAATGACTTCAGAATATATCCCCGTAACAATAACTTGACATGTCTTTTGAACGTTTTAGCCAGCTATGAGCCCACTTTGTACTATACAGCACGTTGCTGCTTACTTTAGAAATACCCCTGCCACAGCAGTCACCCACTTGATGCAGCATTCTACACCACAAAGACCTCTTAAAAACGTATGTAACTGTTTTTGGCAATCATGAGTGTGTAATTATTTGCTGACCTATTGAATTGGTCACTGAAACACCGTGAAATTCAGGTTTTAATAAGTATTACCATCGTGATAATTAAAGACTGTCTTGTGGGAATGTGTGCTTGTTAAGTTGTAATTTGGTTAAAAAAAAATAATTAAAGACAGAGGTTATTTAGGAAGGAAGGCTTAAGACCAAGATTGTATTTGAAGGAGATTAAAGACAGGAAGCCCCAGGGTATTGCAGTCTTGCAATGCAACTCTTATTAGAGAAAATAAAGCCTTATAGGCAGCACTGTTATAAGATTCTGTTTTCAGTTGCTTATAACTTTGCCAAACTTAAACCATTTGGGCTGAAATTTTCCATGCCAAGTGTCTGAATTTTTTGGAAAGTTTCAGCTAGAATGGTTCAGCCATTTCTCAGAATGATAATGAGGTTAGGGAAAATTACATTGTTTTTGCCCGTGTTAAAAATCTTACAACTGTTTCTGAGAAGCCCTAGTGCCTCTATCCTTTGGAGTGGGGTTTTGCAGTTTTGCCAGGAAGTTGTCCTGATGTCAAGGTTTTCACATGCCCAGAGACTTGTCAGAATCTGGTAGCCGACTTCTCTGAAGATTCCATCTGCAGTGGGTATGCGTCAGCTCCTCACCACTCGTATGTACCAACTGGACTGAACAGGCACCATTCTCACAGCGACTGAGCATGTTTCATCTTAGGACTGCAGGGGCCAATCAGGACTTCACTGCATTTGCTCTTCCTGGTTGCTAGCGGCTGCTATGGCGCTCCGCATAGGAACAGAGAGCAAGAAGATTGTCTGTCTTGTGCTCTCAGTGACGCTCCTGCTTGTGCCCACGTGGCATGGAGGAGAAGGAAGAACCCACCTGACTTGAATGCAGAAGGCATGAGGGGAAGAGGTGCAAGGGGGTGGGGACAGTGCCAGGAGCAGGATCTTATGGGAATGAGGGAATAGAAGCCTGGGAGGGAAGGGGCAATTGGAGCAGCAGCTGGGAAAGGGGGACACGGGACCTAGAGGAAGGATAAGAACAAGATGGGGAGAAGAGGAATGGGGGTGGGACGTATGGGCAGGAGTCATTGAGTGGGGAGGAAAGAAGCAGAAGGGGACAGGCAGGAACTGGGTATAATGGCAGGAAGTGGGGATAGGAGCAGACGACGACACTGGGAGGGATAGGGGCAGAAGAGTCTGTTGCCACTAGAGGACAGTCCCCTATAGAATTTGTAGCTGAACACATTATTCCTGAGTCTCTGCATTCCTTTCCTATTTAGCAAATAGTTTTGAAACCCTCTGGCAAAGTGTGTTTCTCCATCCCCCTCTAGTGGCAGGCCCACACAGAAGATAACAGCCTTCTCCTATTATCGGTTACTCCACCAGCTCAAGAGGACTGTAATGTGGATCTTAAAATCCAAACCTGTGGATGATCCATATTGGGGAATCTATATGATTAAATTATTTTAAATTGTTGGTTTTAACAAACTTTGGGAATTATATAAAACATTAAAAGACATTAAAATAATGTTAAGGTTAAAATGTTAAGTACTCAAAAGTTAGAAAGTGTCAGAATTAAGTTTGCTATGGCCATTCAAGCCATCTTGATTATGCTGTCAAAAACAGCAGGCTGTTTTATGCTTTCTCACCCACAGCACATTATTAACAATCCAATCACAATTCTCAGTTCAGATTCTCTTTCTTCTTAAAGCATTGTAGTGTTTTTAATCATTGTTGTAGTTCTGTTCAAGAGCCAATGTGACCCGTGACTTAAGGTACAGCTGTAATCAGAATGTAGCAGTAAAAACCAGCATCTATATTAGAGATGGACCAACACTAGAACCTCTAAACCAAACCTTTAGGTTTTTTGGGTGGCCCTGTGTGAATTAAGTGTTCATTTCAAATTCCTCAATCTATCTCCTGCTTCTTTGGTTTTGTTTTTGGGCTGAGTCCAGAGCTGGAAAGGATCTGGTTTCTAGTTCAACTGTGGATAAAATCTCACAAGAACAGCTTGTAAAATGTTGGTCCTGTTGAACCTAAATTGTTCCTCTGATTTAGCCTGAGCCTTAGCCTAAACCTGACTTGGATCTGGATCCTCATCTAAAGGATTTCCTCATCATCCCATCTGTACAGCGTACTCAGTGCTGTTGCTTTAGGATCTTGGAGTCCCAAAATCTGTCTGCCACTCAACAGAGCAACAAAGAAAAATTTTATGAAAATGTGATAATCTCTCATGCAGTACATACAAAGGTGTACCAGTAAGAATTGCGCAATGCAGGATCTTCCTTCTTAGGCATCACCTGAGGTGAAACTAAAAATCTATGCTAAACTAGAAACCATCTTTAAATGGAAGTTCCAAAGACTTAATGTGTAAGACACAGTCCCTGGCATTTATTATTCAATTAGCCACACCAAAATCCAAACCAATTGTAAGCTTATCTACTATCTCAGCTATCCAATCTCCATATCCAATTTTCCCAGTTTTTGAGAGGTGCATATTCCTCAGTCCATCTCCACTTGAGACCAATTAGGTAGTTCAATTTTTGATCCCCTATTCCTTGCCTCTTTAGCACGTCTGGTCTAATAACTGCTGTGTTTGATCTAGTGCCCACTCTTTCCATTTATTTCATAGATCCTATTACACATTCAATAGCCAATCTCCCATTATTGTTGTTTAATTGTCCAGATCTAAACAAAAACTATGGGGCTGATACTTGCACCTTCAAGCTTTGCCTTTTCAGCTTGACCATTTTCCAAACTGGGAATGGGACATTCACTAGATGCTTGTGATGTTCTGTTCTGGCTAGCCTGGTATTTACAATGATCATTTT
Organism: Mesoclemmys tuberculata; assembly: GCA_007922155.1. Lineage (NCBI taxonomy): Eukaryota > Metazoa > Chordata > Testudines > Chelidae > Mesoclemmys > Mesoclemmys tuberculata. Next base: position 18,040,381 of record ML675622.1, read on the forward strand.
TTTTACAAAACAAATGTATCACTTTTTCTAGTAATTCCAAATGAATCCCTTTTTCCATCAATATTAGACAAAGAGTTGTCCTTACAGGGCTCCTGGCTATCAGCTTCCATCTTCTTCACTCATGGCTGCTTCCTCTTCTGGTGTAGTACTGCTAATTCCACAGCCTCTTGGAGTGTCTTTGTCCTCCTTTCACTGATCTTGATCTACAAGTCCAGCTAAATGTCTATAAATTGACCCACTACCAATTTATCCTGAAAGTTCTTGCTGGTGTTTGCCAGGAGCACAAGTCTCTACAGGTCCTTTGCTAGTTTACGTGGGGTGTCTCTTTTTCTTTCTCCTTCTAGTGCTTAGCTGGGCCTGTTTCAAACAACATATGAAGGGCTTGTACCATATCTGGATAACTCAGTCTCTTTTCTGGGGTAAATTCTATAGCACCATCAGAGATGGGCTGCTCAGGTTAGCTGCTAGGATTCTCCCTTTCAGTCCATCTTCCCAGCCATTCACTTGGGTTATTATATTGAACTGAGTCAAATAAACCTCCCAGGGAGTTTTTGCCATTAGAGTTGGGACAATTTAGTCTCTCCCCCATGGAGCCCCTGTGGGTTACAAACAGGTTAGAAAAGTGTTGTAAGTGTTCTATCTTATCTGGTTCTCTGACTGGCCCAGTTCCTGATTTAAGTAGCTTCTTACAACTGTCTTAATAGAAAGGTGGGGGTTGCACCCAATCTATAATTTAACCAATGCAGTAAACATTGCTTTCCCTCATTGTGAACAGGAAGCCAGAAGCACCTCACTTTGATCATCTCTTCTGAACCTTGCTGGTTCATCCCATAGTGCAGTGCTTGGCATTTGTAAATTGCTCAGCCTCCTTGTTCCAAGCAATAGTACAGACTTGAAAAGTGCTGGAGTGCACTGTCCTATAATCAGATACAGTGGAGAATTGCATGACAGCCAGCTTCACGGGTTTGGTTGAAGGTGATATGGATGGACTCATAACAATTGTTTAATTTTTCTGCTATTGAATTCAGGGAGGTCTTATGGCCTGTGAAGGAAGTCAATCTAAATCATCAGAATGCTCCTTTATGGCCTTACAATATATGAAGCTATTGATCCAATTAACATACTACTTAAGTGATGGCTCATTTATTTATTTACTACTTAGTGGCTTAAGTGCTTAATTGTTTACTAATCATGTCTGCCCTTCATCTATGGCTCTCACCACACCCCTCTTCTGCATCATAGACTGCGTTCTTCCCCCCTACTCTTACCACCTTCCTCTCCAGTGACTTGCTCTATATGCTTGTTTGTTATTACCCGCCCCCTTCAGTTCCCATCAGCTCTGCATACTCTTCTCCCTCTCCCCTTCTCAAATCCCCATCTCCCACAAATCTGTTCCTTTCTCTGCATCCTCCTCTTACTTTACAGCACCACCATCCTCCCAGCTGCCAAAGCCCATAATCTGGGCTTCATCTTTAACTTGATCCTCTCTTTAGACCCACACATCCAGGTCAGGTGTAAATTATGCTGTGTCTTCCTACATTACATATCAAAGATGACATCTTCTCTCTCCTCACACTACCAAACTTCTTTTCCAGGCCTTTATCACCTCACATCTTGACTATCTCAGTCCCCTCCTCTCTGGCCTTGACTTCTGCAACCTTCCTCTTCTGAAGTCCATACAAAACTCTGTCATTTAGATCATCTTCCTGGCCCATCATTCTCACTATTTCACACACACCTCTTGAATTTTTCCTTGAATCAGAGAGTAAGGCTTGTCCTTATCTTTTCCAATTTAGTCCTGCCCTACCTGTCAACTTTATGATACTGTTCCATTTCAGTTGCTATCATTGCTTTGCCAACAATGCCAGCTTTTACAATGTGTTAATCTACCCTCATAAGCAGGTTCATGTTTTCTCCCATGCCACCCACTTTTGTGATACAATCCCTCTGATAAAGGCTATAAAGCTGCTACTTTATTCAAATCCCTCTTTAAGACTAACTTCTGCCATGAGGCCTACAGAACAATGCTAGCTGATAATGATTAGACAGGTAACACACTAAACTGTGTGCCCAGCTGTACTCATATTACTATTATCTGATCCTTTCTTCCCTTCCCTTTCCTTTCCATTTCTGACCCTCACTTGTTGTTTCATCTACCTGTTCCTTGTCATTAACCAACATCATCATAACTCTGGAGTAGGGACTGCCTTTTTAGTACATTTGTACAGCACCTAACACAGGGAGCTCTCATCCTTGATTGGGACCTCTAGGTACTGTTATACAAATAATAAAACCAGTATTCCTTTCGTAAATGGACATAGATCTGAAGGAAACATATCCCAGTCTGAGAGAATTAAAGGTCTAGAAATGCACTCAGTTTGCATCCTGAAAAATTGTGCTTTTAAATTTTCCGTGTTCTCATAAACTGCTTGGCTGTGTCATGAGTGTGTGTCTATTAAAGCAGCAGAAAACTTTTCTTATGTAATTTAAAAAATCCTACATTATGGTTGAGCATCAGAAATATTTTTGGAAGACTTTTTTCTTTAATGTACCTTGTGTATGTTGTTCTTGCAACAATGCTTTTTGCTATGGTAACAACTTTTTTTTATTGGAATGGAGCATAAATATGTAATGCGGCATCAACCCCTTTACTCCTGAGAGAAATTAGCTTTAAGGAGATTTTTCTGCCAAACTTTCTAGGAGGGAAAAAATGTAGAAAAATCTGCAATAATTGAGAAAAACAAATTTTATTTTAAATAGGAATGTTTCCCATAGGATGTGTCTGTTTGTGGTCCTATATTTGGGGACATTGACCATTTTTAAATAAAGGGGCAGAGAGATGTTATTTTGAACACACTATTTCATTTCTGTTATTTCTGTTATTCTGTTATTTTTCATATCCGAGAGTAAGTGGTTTCTTTCTTGAGTTAAATGAAGAACAGCTGGAATTTCCACCCCACTCCCATACTTCCACTTGAGGATCAACATCAGCTGTGGCTTTGTAGAGAGGCACAGTGTGGGATCAAGATTGCAATTTAGCATCTGATATGAGTATGTAATAACAATTAGGAGCTCCAGGGTCCATCAGCACAATTATGGGCCTTGGAATACACTTGTATCTGGATGTGTTCTAAATCTAAGGTCTCTGGAGGGTAATAAGCCTGCAAGCAAGCCAAGAAAAGGAAGAGGAGAAAACTTGGTTTAGAGGTACTTTAGGACTTCCCTGGAGGTCCTTCAAACAGTGAATCATCAATGCTGAAATGTTTGAAGCCAAATTCTAAGTTCAGGCAGAACTGTGGAAAGGGAAAGAGTGAAGCTATATAAATTGGACAGTTGAATTGTCTAGTCAGAATGCCTAATAATTGATAGACAGTACATACTATCAAGGCAGTAAATGTAATGGATGCATTTATGCCATGTAACTCAAATTATGCCCGATACTGCTGAGGACTTCCTGACTGGTTCTAACTATTCTCTATTCCTGGTGAAGTCAGCAGAAATATCTGATCTGGGGATCAAGAGCAGACTTCAGTCTGTAGGGCTGTCAGTCTAGAACCTTTTTGGTGAACTGTCCTGCCATACACAAACACATAGAACCTTACATTTCCCAAATGTACAGTGATGATATATATGTACTGTCACGGTTCAGGGTCAGCACCTATATTTCCTCTCAGTGGTCTAGCAAGGAAGTGGGTTACAGCCCATGAAAGCTGATGCCTGCAGAAATTAAATTTGTTAGTCTTTAATGTGCTACAGGATTCTGGTTGTTTTTACTCTCAGGCTTCTAACTCCCCAGCCATTCCCTTTCTTGGGTGGAGTCCTGCATCTCACTGCCTTATGACCAAGGTATTTCCAGGCTGCACAAGTCCCTGCCTTTACTATGTTATTCCTAGCAGAGACAGACTGCCCAAGCACACCTGCTTGTTTTCACTTCAGAGACAGTTAACAGTGTGACTTCCAAGGTATAGATACCACACAGCCTTTTTTTATGCAAGCCTGTTTTATTCTTCAACACGCCACCCACAGCATTTCTTGTCGTTTCAAGTTCATCTCTGCGTCAGCTCGCAACAAGCACATAGTCTTATGTCCCTCAGTATTCCCAGTTTTTCCACTCCTTCCCAAAGGGTTGGGGTCATTCGTGGACCAGAGGCACTGTCCTTCTGCTGGATCAGGAAGAAGGCTCTGAGCCTGTTTAAAACCAGGCTCTTTATCCAAAAATCTTTTTTGTCAGCTGTCCTTGGAGAATCCAGTTTGAACTAGTTGGTATACACACACATTTCTGGGTGAGTGGCTTCATAGGGCTGATAACGGAGGAACTACATTAGCACCCCCATCCTCCTGGAGGTGTTAGACTATTCCATAGTAACACATACACAATTGCATTTTTAATACAAGGACCGCAAAGAAATTAAACCGAATTCGATAAGGTTTTGTCAGTCTGTCACAAGTATTCTGAGGTAATTTGTAAGAGAGATGTTGCTGCTGTAAATGCTTCATCACATTCTTGGTGGCACGGTAACTGCCTCAGGCGTATTGCAGCTGGGATCTGCTGGCAGTGTTTGCAGCCCCTTCTTGTGCCCCACTAATGCAGGTAGTGGTTTAAACCACAATCTCGTTTTAACAGGGGAGGGTCCTCATGATTAAACTACAGTCTGATCTTTACCTGGTCCTGTAAATTAGCTGTGAGCAAACCTTTGTGTGTTAATTTTGTCTACACCTTTTCAGATGTCACTGGCTTTCATTTCCTATTAATACAACTTTTCATAGGGAAATGAAATAAAGAAATTATTTAAAGGGGCTAATCCTACAGTCTTACCTCAGGCAAAAATCCATAGAAATCAATGAGTACACTGCTCATTCTCAAAGTGCAGCTATGGTTTAGAAAATGACAAATCGGCTTCCTGTGTGTCTTTGGGTTTTACTTGCTTATTACAGTGACATAAGCAAGTGTGTACTGTTGTTAGTACTGTATAGCCAGAGGGAGCTGGGGTCTATATCCTCAGCGAAAGTGCTAGAAAATATCTAATTCAAGAAGTTTTGTTGCTGAGGAGGATGAAAAAGTCAGGAAGTCAGTCAAGAGCTTTGTGATCCTTCAGCGTACAAAAAGTGCCAAATAAATGTAATGTGTTGTTTTAATATAAAGGGTGAAAAAGTAATTTCATTATGATTAAAAATACATTGTCTTTTTTTGTAAATGCATAAAATTTCTAAAAAAAACCTTACAAATTGAAAGAATAACTGTGTAAGATCATCTCGGTCAGAGAATATTATATTGGACTTGTTTTCAGTCTGCTTCCCAGACCTTTCTTATGCTTTCTAAGTTAGTGGTCAAACTTCTTCTTTTTTTTGCGGTGTCACACCCAGAAATATGGAAAGGGGTACCACCCATTAGAAGGATGTCTTATCCATTCCTCCAGTCTCTGGAGAAGAACTGATGACATTTGTTCCATGTATGCTAGGAAGCTTGAGGATAGTCAGGAATTTGGTTTTCCTTATAGCTATCTTTGAGGATGGTGGACGGTTTTATTTTTATTTTATTGACTTTACAACCAATGGAGAAAACATCTAAAAAGTTAAGAAAAATGTTCCAAGTTGAACATTTTACCTCTCCCAGCTCCCAGTGGTTTTTATTTGGAACACACTAATCATTTTTACTTCTCTATACACCAGGTACTGAGATTCTTCTTAGTGCTAAGGTCCACGGATCCATTACAGTGAGTACTTCAGCCTGTTTGCAGCTTGGGGGCCGAATCAGACCTGCCAATCACTGGCCGCAGTGAAATGCTCAGGCAGCTGAAGTTCTTACCGTTTTATTTCCTGTCCCCATAACAGCAGGCAGGCTGAACCAGACTGACTGGTGTGATCAGTAACAATGAAAGGATTCTACAGATTGCCAACAAAATACTAATTTCCCTAATATTGGCTACTTGGTGAAGATGCCTGTCACTAATTTTGTATGCCACTAATAATGCGGTGATACTGTCTAATTTTAAGACAGCTGTAGCATTGTCCAATTCCAATGTGTGGTGGGAAGTCATAGTTGTGGGCTTCGTGTGCTACAGTTACTTGATACAACAGGACTGAGATAAGAATGCTTTCGCAGCTCCAGTTTATAAATTTTCTGGCTTCTATGGGTTTTTTCTCCACCCTAATTTTATTTAATTGTAGCGTTTCTGTTTTTAACTGTTCTAATTATCTAATCCAATATGTTAGGTGGAGGAGGTGTAGTGGGCTCTGTGATTGTAAAACACAGATTCCTATATGTGAGGCTTTTTTCTCCCTCAGCACCTGCATGACTATGTATTGAGTCTTCTCAAGACATCACATTGCTTGAAGGTGCCTGATAAAAGAGGTACCATAATTTTTTCTACAGTTTGAGTTCTTAAATGAGCAGCTGAAAGCAAAGAAGAGCAAATACAATATTCCACTATTTATTCCTATTTCTAACCGTTTCAGCTGATTTAGTCATGCTATTTTCTTCCAATACCAACAAAATAGCATCTGCAAGTTACTCTAGGTAGGATAAAAATTATGAAGACTCTCGGTTCTCATCCCTTGGACACAAGGAGACCACTTGGGTCTTTGGAAGGAGTTTCATCTCATGATTCATAATTGGCTTGGTGCATTATGGTTTTTTTATGTTTTTCAGTGAAGCGTCTAAAATTGGCTACTAAGAGAGACAGGATACTGGAATAGATGGACCATGTCTCTGTTCCATTATGCATTTTCTATCTACTTAAATCTAAAATCTGTCAAAGATGCTAGAAACATTTACTTGTAACTGTCTGGTAAGGTAGGTTTTTTCCCCCTCATTTGGCAAATTGAATTTTGTATGTTCATACAATAAGGTTTCTCAGGTCACTCATTTCATATTCTCTCTTCCTGTGAGACTAGAGATGTCACCATGGAATGGTGTTGCAGAAAAATACAGTTACAATTAAAACTTACTTACTATAAAAATAATTGAAGAATATAATTAAGAAAATTTCTTTGGGGGAAATAATTCAGGATTTCTTATTATGTACCTGGGGTTATTAATTTAAAAAATAAACTAATAAGTATATAAGGAAGTGTTATTTACTTCTCATAACACAGGAACTAGGGGTCATCAAATAAATTAATAGGCAGCAGGTTTAAAATGAACAAAAGGAAGTATTTCTTCACACAGCGCACAGTTGACCTGTGAAACTCTTTGCCAAAGGATGTCATGAAGACCAAAAGTATAACGGGGTTCAAAAAAGAACTGGGTAAATTCATGGAGGATAGGTCTATCAATGGCTATTAGCCAGGCTTGGCAATAATACAAAACCATGCTCTGAAGTGTCCCTAGCCTCTCTTTGCCAGAAGCCAGGAATGGGCAATGGGATGAATCACTTGATGATTACCTGTTCTCTTCATTCCCTCTGAAGCACCTGGCATTGGCTGCTGTCTGAAGACAGGATAGATGGACCATTGGTCTGACCCAGTATGGTGGTTTTATGTTCTAATGACAAAATATAATCTGTTCATCTTAAATACTTAATAACAGAAATCCTTGCTCATTATTCCATACATTTGGTCTGTGGGGTGGTCTCTACACTATCAGGATTTCCAAAATCAGTTTTCCAAACATGGGTAGACAGGCTTGAGATACGTATAAGAAGAGAGTCTATTATGTGAGTGGCTGCCTGGAGTAAAGTTTTGGCTAAAATTAAATCTAGTATCAATTAGTATCTGATTTGACTTGTATTAGGAGAAATCAAGCTGAGCTAGATTCCAGGGGAATTGAATCAACAAAAAATCATTCTATTGGGAGAGGGAGGCAGAGAAAATAGCTAATCTGAAAGAGACTTGGCAAAAATGGCATCTTGATATAACTGTAAGCATGGTAGAATGAATGTTTGGAAGAGCAAACTTAATTTTCAGTAGCCAAACTATCTGATCAATTATAATTACAGAAATTTTATTGTATCATTTTATCCTGCTATTTGTCAAGATCAGGACAAGTTTGGTGGGATTTTCTAATCAATCCACCAGGGTGCACTGTACTAACATTAGTTCCACTAGTGAAACTGTTTAGTAATCACTCCTTCCCAAGAGGCTTTGACCAAGAGCTCAGCTGTATGATGAATGCTTACAGGAGGGCACCTTCAGTTTAAGAAAACACTCATTTATATCTGAAAATGGTTCTGGGGTCAACTGCTACCAAGACATGGAAAAACTGGATCTGAAGGAGCACTGACTATCTTAAGGAAAAAGCTACTGTATGATGCCAGGGATTCTGTGAGTTATTGTAAACAATATATTTTAATATAGAGATAATTAATCATGACTCCAAGAATACTAATCTCTGTATTAAAACAGTGGTAAAAGTTTGAGATAACTCTTCAGAAGCCATGGAGTTCAGAGTTGAAGCTTCCTACTGGTGCTATTAGGCCTTGTCTGCACATAGTTATTTAGGAATAGCTATTTGGAATAACTCTGTGTGTGGAGACACTTATTCCAGAATACAAATGTTGATGCATGGAATTATTCTAGAATAGCTATTCCACTTTAATTTGACACCCTACCTTATTTCAGAATAATTTCTATATGTAAACAAGCCCCTATGCATGTTGCCATATCTGCAGGTATGGGTCTGTGCTCTCTTTTTCTTTTGATCATGGGTGTATGCAAATTTTAGTGCTCCTGGAAGAGGGAATATCAACAGCAGTGCAGAATGAATTCTTCTGTTATCTCCAGAAAAGATACAGTATTAGCAGTACAAATGTCCACTCTCAGCCGCACCAGTGTGCTTAACCTTCAATAGTTATCTGAAATGAGTTGATTATTGCAGTTTTTAAATAGGAGTGACCACAACAGGGAACCCACAAAAACAACTAGTACTAACTGGTGCCATCCTCTTGGTTGTCTAGGAGTTAGGAGTGAATGGATATGCAGATTGAATTCTTTTCTCGCCTCTAGTAGTGATCTCTTCAGGTCAAATCTGAGATTCATTGACTGGGCGAGTTGGAAGAAGCTTGCATGTATTGATATTAGGATATAAATTCTAGCAAATGTACTCTACCTGATATATTTAACTTTACAGAATCTAGCTAAATTCTGTGCCATGCTTTTATTAGCAACAAGAACATGACAATTAGCCAAAGAATAAAGTAAATAAGGGGCAAAGGAAATAGAGAATAAACAAGAATTAGGTTAGGAGGCTTTTTCGTGAAATACTTTATTTTCTTTACCCATTCTATTTGCTTTAAAACTCCTGCTACAGTCACTGATATTTGAGTTGGAAAATTTTGTACTCTGTTTGGCATGCAGTGTGCAGGTCATCTGATCCATTTGTTCATCAAATACGACTTTCTCAATCTTTTAAAGAATGATTGTTGGGTCCTTTCCTTTTCTTTCTTTTCTCAGATGTCGTTCTGGGACTGCTCTAGAGCTATCTCACTTGATTATTATGCCTGCCTCCACAGCTCTGCCTCTCTTAAGAGAACTGCAACCACACCAGGTGAATTCCTCACATTCCAAGCCAAAAGCAGAACAGATTTAGAAATGAATATTGCTTGGCTGATGACCAGTTTCGTTCCCTTTTCTGTCACTTTTCTCTGTAATTTAATTAAATCCAAGACCTTGACATTATGTTTTTGGATTTGGACCTAGAAGCTAGCTGCTTTTGTGTTAATGGTGCTCTGAATCCTTGCATCTGTGATAGTAATAAGAAAAAACACACACATTCCAAGTCTGAGTTTAGAAGCTGGCACCTGTAGCTTTTCAGCTCAGGAGTAAACTTGACTCAGAATAAGATGGAACTGTTGTGAGATCTACTGATTAAGAAACATTAAGTGATACTGCATTTTAATCCCTATTAAAGTTCATCAGTTCTATTTTCTGTCTGTTCAGTGAGGATCTTCTTGGCTGACTTAAAAAAATCAAATATGAATTTGTTTTACTTGCTAGTCATTGCCACATGTGACTGTAGTGCAGTGGTTCTCAACCTATTTACCATTGTGGGCCGCATGTGTGGCCCACAATGTGTTATGCGGCCTGCATCCAATACTACTTGTATGGCCATGGAGGATGTCACATGGACCACAGATGTGTGCTGATTGGGCTGCAAGTGGCCCACGGGCTGCAGATTAAGAACCACTGCAAAATAGCTCAGTAATGCTGTTGAGTCCCAATAACATTGAGCGTTTAGTTTTTTCCCCATTACATTTAAGATGCTCTAACACCTCAAATGTTTTGGGCCCTAGCAATCTAAAAGACTCTACTTGTTTGCTCTGAAACTGTTACGATTATCAGAGGCACCTGAACTACCAATCGTCTGTTTTAAAACAGAGGGGTCTGCTGACAGCGCTTCTGTTCAAAAGGGATCCTTTACTCTGATACTTTCTTGGAAAGAGTGATGACTTATTTACATTCATAGCATGGCTCTTCTTGGATTTTTTCAGGAGGGGTAGATGAAGGATATTGGGATGGCTGATTATCAAATGGTGAAACTAATGCCTAATAATGTCCTTAAGTATTTGTTAATCTGTCTGTGTTATGTATATGTTGCAAAGCGGCTCTTGGTGGTAAAATATATTTGTGCAAAGCTTGCTTATCCTTGGACATAATTTATATTTGCACAAACATCTATGGTTCAGATTGTACTGTCACTGGTATGTATTTTGACTTAGTTAACCAATGGCAGAACAATCAGTCCCCCCTGCCCTCACAATACACAAGTAACACAAAGGTAATGGCGCCAGCCAGCAAATGCCTGGAAAGGTAAAGGTGACAAGTAATTTTGTACGTGTAGGAGGGAGATTGAGTTAGCATATCCTCAAAGTGGTTATTGTTAAACTGCAGGTTAACTCTTAATAATAGATGCCCAGGTCTGACCTCTAGTGGCTGTTAACTGTCTACATTGTCTGCGTTTACTGAGGGGTAAAGGTTAAAAGAGAACTTGGTCATCTTGAATATATTCCTTGTACATCTAGGACTCGTAGACTGCAATAGAAGATATAGTTGCTCGGGGAGTACCAGAATTTCTGAAGTCAAATGAGAGAGGAAAGAAACTCTGACATAGCATAGAAACCTTTGCTACTCTGGCACTGTAGGTATATGCACAGTACTCCCTACCAAAATTCAATATTCAGGAGCCACGGCCTGTTTTCAAACCTGCCAGCGTTCGAGACATAAAGTAAATGCTGGAGGGAAATACACTTTTTAAAGTATTTGAAATACATTGCACTAGGAGAGTTTGCCTTAAACTTTCTTTTCTTTTTGAAATTCAGAGAGGAAAAAATAATTTAAAATAATGACTGTCCTGCCTAAATATGAACAGTTGGAATGTGTTACCAAAAGCCTCTGAAGTCTTGTGTGGTTAATAACGTAATAAGGGTTGAAGGAGTAAAGGAGGCATTATGGACCAAGTTTGGAGAGCTCCTGAGCACCTGCAACTCGCATTGCAGTCAATGGAAGTTGCAGGTGTACCACTGCTGTCGAGTTTTGGCCCTGAGCTTGGATAACTGATCCAAAAGGAAAAACCATAAGGGAAATTAATTAGTGGTATGGAAGAAATATGTCACTGCCCATGCTCAGCTGGTAGGTACGTGCTGGAAAAAGATGATATTGGGTATCAGGGCCTGAACCAAAGAATTTGGCAGAAGTCAGAATGCCCTGTTGTAGTTACTGACTTGCGGAAAACTTTCATAGAAGATTACATAATCCCTATTGTATAACGCTTCTTATATAACACGAGAGAGAGAGAGAGAGAGAGAGAGACCGACCATCTGGGGCACTCTGATCTCTCAAGTGTAAAGATAAATATGTATGTAAGTCTTATAAAATATGCATTGATAATAAAATTTAGGCATTGAAGTGTCATAATGGACCAAATTTGTTCCTGGTGTAGCTCCACTCACTTGAGTTAATTAACCACAGCTGAGTGAATTTGCCTCATTATTTTCCTGGGTAAATATCTATTTTGGTCTCAACATTATTTATTCATCAAGCAAACAAAATACTGACTTTACTATGAATACTAATTAGGAAAGTTGTATTATTAATCAGATCGTAATTATTCTAAAGAAGTCATATGTTTCTAAATAAAATAATTTTTGATCCAAAGGTGGTAAGACGTTATGGTCCTTTGTTAGTAATGGATCCAAAAAAGCCAATAAACCAAGAATTAAAAATCTTGTCAGTGCGGCTACTGCTCATGTACTGCTAATGTATACATTCAAGGATGAATGCTGGGAAAGAGCACACAGATAACATGAATGGATTGTGGGGCTAGGAAAATATGCTTCGACTTTGTGGGTCTTGGTACATTCACCTTTCTTTCACCTACACTCATGTACTAGCAGAGAGCTGGTGTATTTGGGTTTCCAGCACTGGCTATGTGCAGAAATTCTTTTATTATTGCTATTACTGCTACTAGTACTATTGTGATAGAGCCCCGAGGCACCAGTACATTGACCAGGGCCAGGCTGTGCATACACATAACAGAAATACAGTCACTGGCACAAAACACTTACAATCGACATTTAAAACAAGAGACGATAAGTGAATACAACAATCATATTAGGAAACACAAGGAAACAATGAGATGATTATGACTGGTGGGATAAGCAGTGGTTAGAGCACTCTAGCTGTCGAACTGTCTAACTAAATCACCCCTCTTGCATCTCTGCCCACACAAAGAAAGAAGTATACACTGAACTACATTTTTTTAAAATTCTTTTTGGTTTATACTGCTCCTTTTCACACAAAATGGAAGGACCCAATTCTGCTTCCATTCATGTCCAATGGCTGTTTGCTTCCAAACAAACAGGGATTAAATGTTGACAGTTCTACCACATGATTCCTGAAATGGGCTGAAATTTTGCCTCACCTCAGATGCCTTTTGGTTTTTGATTTGGTAGTTTCAGTTTCAATTTATTTCAATTTTCTGCACAGTGTCTGCATCTCAGAACACTAGGTGAGATGTAATAGTATGACATATGAGCATTTTTCATAGTAATTTAAAGTAGAAATTAGTCTGAGTTGGAAAATTTTATGTTTTGAAGCTTTGGTTCAGCCAGGGGCCAAATTCACATTCTTATTCACATCAGGTGCTAAACTTTCCTAAAGTTCAGGAGTGATTGGATCCAGGTTCTGGTTCAGTCCCTTCTTTAAGTAATAGATTAGGGAGAATGGAGAGAGTAGGTGTACAATAGTCTCAGTTTAAGATGAAATTGAAAAGGTAAGCTTTTAAAACGAGATTTGAAGACAGGGCTGCTCAGAGGATGCAAAATGGAGACGGCCAAACAAATGGGGCAACACAAGTGTAGGCATGAGCCCCAAGTTCACAGAACTTGCAGAAGGAAAGGAAGATCAAGATTCAATAAATATAGTGGGTAGAGAAATAGATAGATATGAAATGAGGTGCATGTAGTGGAGCAAGTCTATTGATATTATGAAAACCAGAAAGGCAATTTTGAGTTTCATCTTAACATGAGCAGGAAGCTGATGGAGAATGTAGGGTTCACACTGTATGTGATGCGACTGTATTTCCTGGAGCAAAAGGGAGTAGTGTGGATGTCTGGGCCCAGTATTATAGACCTTCTGAATTTTTTAGAATAAGATTTAGGAAGATTATATAAAAGAGTTTGCTTTGTAATAGTGACACATATTGTACTAAGAAGGGTGAATAAAAAGAAAATAAAAGCAACAGCAATGGGAATTCCTTTAAAGCATTTTCACCTCACCAGAATTTATATTGTCAGGGAAGGGAAGGCTTAAAAAAATCCACTGGAAAAGTTTGAGATCTGCTACTTCACCTTCTGAGAAATTTTAAATATAAAGAGCAGAATATATATATATATATATATATATATATAATGTAGGATATTAGAAAGCTACAGAAGATGAAAAAAGATGGAGGCAGGATTTATTTTTATCAGGACTGGACTTGAACTCAGGTCAACCTTCCCATGTAAAAGTGTCTGTCTCTGGAGATTTCATACGCAAATGTTATAATGTCACTGTTGAGTCTTTTGAAAGTTATTTTTAATTAAGGTGTTTAGTAATATTAGCTTGATTAATGATTTGGAACCAAAGCTGCTTTTCATTCTGGGATAATATATAAGAAGTAATATTATGATCTAGATTTGGATTTGGGTGTTACAAGAGTCTGTATGAAAGCAGTATATGCATATGTATCATGTATGTAGATAGTTAATATTAAGAGCTATTGGCATAGAAGAATGCGTAGCATTAATCATTAAGTTTGTTGGTTCAATAAAGTTGTTAGGCACTGCAAAAGGCTTCCTGACTGTGGTTCTTAACCTTCAGGAGAATATCTAACCTTCAGAATTTTATTCTCCTGGTATTTTTAAAATGGTTTCAAGGTCTACATAGGTATCTTGGAAGCTTGTAGGACAAGGATACAACTGTGTAAAATGTGTCTACATCATTTCAGTGTTGTGTTCTGTGTTGGTACAGCACCTAAGACAATCGACTCTTGGTCCAAGACTACAGCACGTAGGCACTATGGCTGGGGCCCGGTCTACACTTACCTTTGTGATTTGGCGGCAGTCGACATGAGATACCCAAGTGACGTAAATCATTGGCGTATCTCCCATCGACTTTGCAGCGTCTCCTCTGTGCGGCGTCCAAGTTGCTCTGTGTCAAAGGGAACAGCGCTCCCTTCGGCGCAGCACTACTCCACTTACTGAGGTGGTTTTCCTGCGTCGCTTCCTGGATCGACTGAGCGCGTCTATACAGACCACTCAGTCGATCCAGAGCAATCGATGTGACGGCGGCAAATTTGCCACTGTCAGTGTAGACCCAGCCTAGTGTAGACCCACCAAAACACAAAGGTAGGTGTAGACTGGGCCAAAGGCAATACAAATGATAAATAATTATTATAATTAACACATGAGCTGCAAACATACAGTACCAGAGTTGTCAACAGAGATAGAACCTAGGGACTTCGGCTCCCAAACACAGGTCTCTACCACTTGAACTAAATCTCTTAGGGATGTTCACACTAGAACAGGAATGTGTAAATTTCATCTCGAGAAGTTGTAGCTGCACTAAGCTAGTGTGCTTAAAATAAGTATAGCCACCGCACAGTGAGCACTGAGAGGAGCTAGTCCCCCTGATTTTGACCCCTTCCAAGACTGTAGGTACTGGGTGGCTGGCCTCACATACTTCTCTTTTTAGCACAATCAGAACTAGTGGAGACATGTCTATGTGGGCAGGTAAAATTTGCCACTGCTGGCAAAATTCAGCAGCAGTCGACAGAAGTTCGCAAGCTACGCAGAGTAGCTTGCGTAACTCCTGTCGACTTCATAACTTCCCTTTAGTGTTCTGACAGGAAATGCTTTCCCATCGACACAGTGCTATGCTTTTTTTGGAGGAGCTTTTAATAGATTGACTTGCAGATCGACTGAGCCTGTCTTCGCTGCCACTCAATCAAACCAGAAAAATCTATCTGATGGCAGAAAATTTGATGCCATCAGTGTGTACATAGTCTGTGATCTGGAATTTACATCTTCTAGCTTTAAGGTAGGCATACCCTTAATCTCTTTTAGCTGTTTCTAATTCTGGAGCTCCTATCCTTTGTACCAACTACTAGAGGGGAACATGGTCAAATGCTTCACCAGTACAGGATATTACAATGGCAGCAAATCTGACCATTTTGCAAAAGCTATTTTGCGTCTCACTTAGCCTTAGATCAGTTTCATGGTCATTAAATGTGAGGGCTCGTTTACACAGGAAACTTACACTGATATAAGGTAATATGTGAATTTAAACCAATATAGTTAAATCAGTATAACCCTCCCATGTGGACACTCTTATTCTGGAATAAGTGCCTTTTTCAATTTATTCTATTTCACTTTGGAATGGATTTAATCTACCCTTCCCCTCCCCACCCCCCAGTCTTTTTCTGGAAAAAAGTTGTCCACATGGGGAGTTAAGCTGGTATAATTAAACAGTAAAGCTATATCAGTGTTAATGTACTGATTGATATAACTAGTAAAACTTTCCCATATACACAGGCCCTTAGATCAGAACAGATTAACATGATTTCCAATGGAATTACTAAAAAGATTACCACATGGTTTCCACAAAATATTGTGAGCTTCATCTCTGACCTGGATGGATCAATCATTGGGATCTGAGAGACTATCAATAGTTCACTCTCTATATCTATCCTGTCTTTGTTCTAACAGCTGAGACTTACCATGCTGTTACAATATATATTCTTCAAATTAATGCTGGTTGTTTCATGGTGACTTTGTCATATTTGTACTTCACTTGCCATGCAGAATGCCCAGTGATGTCAATGACAGTAGGATAGTGGATTGAAGGCTATGTCTGTTATTAAGTAACTCTTATCATTTTGGTATATAAAGATAACAGAAGAAAGGCTGATAATTGCATTTCCGGGAGAACTAAATTGCTCTTTTGTTTTTTAAAATGCATTCTTTATCATTTGATGGTTGTTCTCTCCCATGCTCCCCTCCTGAAGTCAAATAAAAAAGAAAGATAAGATGAGTGGGGAAAAAATGCCCAGTCCTATGGCTTTTAAAAGGGGTTGTGGTGCGGGGACACCAGCCAAATAAGTGTTTGACTACTTTGCAAGATAATCTCTACAGTGATGTAATATCAGGCACCTGGTGCAGTCACATCATCATTGGTTTTAGCTTTTTTTTATGACTAACAAAAAAAAATTAGACAACTTGTAGGGGGAAAAAAAAAGCTGTAGGCCAGATGTTCTTTGAGAATTGAATAAAGTGAGAGGTGAAGTAAGCGTTTGACAAGAATGCACAGGGAGAAGATTAATCACCACTTCAGTATTCCGTGTCCAGAATGATTGTGTCTTTGCTTGTTTGTGTATCTCTGATTTTGAATTAGACAACTGGTGTTTTCATCAAAATACAAACACACAGAATTGCTCATTTGAATGGAGAACTAATATGAGACAGATGTAAATGATTTGGACATCTTTAAATAAAGCAAAAACCAGCAATAGACAACCATTAAAAGAAAAAAACAAACTGTTTGACCAAAGCTACCTTGATTTGACTTGGTGGTGGTGGTATGTGAAATCAACTTGTCACTTCTATTTTAACTACGGAATCATCAACTTCTTTTTCCAATGTCAAGATTGGGTAAGGCTGACTTCTGTTGATTTTTTTTGGCTTAGTTAAGTACCTAGACTGCCAGCCATCTAAAGTATAGGCTTACTTACAAAGTAGTAAGTGCTTAACCTGTTGAGAAGATCAGTCACCACATTCTAACAGTGTACATGGTGGTTTTTTTTTTAAATGATGTTACATGTTTATTTTTACTGAGATTAATAAGAATGAATATGGAAATATAAGAGGCATGGTACCTGCACTGTGTATGCCGCCCAGGGAGCTAACAGCAAAATTTAGCAAGCAGGAAACAACTATTTCTGAATGCAATAAATAAGTGAAATCCGAACATAACATAAAAATGGCTGTACTGCCTCAGACCAATGGTCCATCTAGCTCAATATCCTGTCTTCTGACAGTGGCCAATGCCAGGTGCTTCAAAAGGAATGAACAGAACAGGGCAATGATCAAGTGATCCATCTCCTGTTGTCCAGTCCCAGCATCTGGCAGTTAGAGGTTAGCATCTGGCAGTTAGGAATGCCCACAGTGTGGGGTCTCATCCTTGACCATCATGGCTAATAGCCGTTGATGTATTTCTCGTTCATTAACTGATCTAATTCTTTTTTGAACCCGTTATACTTTTGGTCTTCACAACATCCCCTGACAACAAATTCTAAAGGTTGACTGTGCATCGTGAGAAGAAGTACTTCCTTATGTTGGTTTTAAACCAGCTGTCGATTAATTTAATTGGGTGACTCCTGGTTCTTGTGTTATGTACAGGGGTAAATAACACTTCCTTATTCACTTTCTCCACACCAGTCATGATTTTATAGATCTTTATCATATCCTTCCTTGGCTGTCTCTTTTTCAAGCTGAACAGTCCCAGTCTTTTAAATCTCTCCTCATAAGGAAGCTGTTCCATACCTTTAATCATTTTTGTTGCCTTTCTCTGTACCTTGTCCATTTTTAATGTCTTTTTTGAGATGAGGCAACCAGAACTGCATGTCATATTCAAGGTGTGATCAAACCATAGATTTATATAGTGGCATTATGATATTTACTGTATTATTTATCCTTTTCCTAATGGCTCCTAATATTATCTCTTTTTGACTGCTGCTGCACATTGAGCAAAGTTTTTCAGCAAACTACCCATAATGACTCCAAGATATTTCCTGGGTGGTAACAACAAAATTAGATCTCATCATTTTGTATGTTGGGATTATGTTTTCTAATATACAATATGCATTGTCTGACTGATTACCTATTCATGGTCTCTGAAGATCAAAGACACAAGGTGTATAAAGGAAAGGCTAGCTTATTCATAGGTGTGCTTGTTCTAAACCAAGATGGTTATGAACTTGTCACCACAGGAAAACCTTTTTGTGGGGTTTGAAGGATTGATCTCCTACCAGAGCCCTTGTTGGAATTGGGGGTTATCTCTGGTAAGCTTATTAGCATGCATGTAGATTCTTTTATGGTTTTAAATATTTTCTTCATAATGCTTTCACATTAGGAATAAATGTGCTTGCTTAGAAAGGGCTGCGCTCTAACTGTGGGCAATTGTGCTGTTTATAGTCTCTGAGAGGAAAGCAAAGCATAGATGCAGGCCAGTGTAGGCAGTCTGACTTGCTGGGAAACCCACAGTGTAGATAGGGAACTGTGCAGCCTGGAAAACCCTGGTCAGGAGGGAGAGAGACATGGGTCACCTCAAGAGAGGTGATGGCTGAGGACCCAGGAGCCTAGAATAGATGCCCTTGCAGGGATAATACACATGCAGTTGCCCTGAACTCTGACAGAGGAGAGACCAGGGGAACAAAGAATACAGGGAGTTAGGCTGGAAGAAACTCAGCTACATGCCCAGAGCAGTCCACTTAATGAAGTTCTATTTGTTCAACTTAATCAGCATTCAGCAATTCTCTTCGCCAAAGTGCACCCTCCTTTTATCTGGACGTCCTCATTCCTTGTCTTCTGTAAAGATGGGCCTGTTTCAAAGGGTTTCAGGTTTCAGGTTTGATTCAGAGCCTATCAAAATTCAAATCTTAATCTATATGAGACCAGTATTTTGGTTCCTCCAGCTCAGTTCCCCACCCAAAGCCAATAATGCAAGTAATCACAAACAAGAAAAAAAAAAACAGAAAGGATGGGGGGGACAGTATCCAAACATTTCAGAATCATTAAGGTTCAGTTTGGAATTTCTTTCTAGAAATGGCTGGAGTGCAGGATGTGAAGACAGCATTGCTATGCTTGTTGTGTCTCAGTGATTCCTAGTCAGATCTAAAAAGTAAAAAAGCTTTTTTGGCTATCCGTCTGTTGTGTTCTTCTTGGGATCTGATAGCCAAGCTAGATTCTATCCTACTCATATATCACCACCATCTTATGTAGCACCTCCCTGAGTTGTGCCTTATGTTTCCTTCCTTTTCTCACCCTCGTGCTTGCTATCACCACTGTTTGGAGTGTCTTTGCACCCCTTTCCTCATGTGGGTCGAGTCCTGGTTTCTTTTCTGGCACCTAATGCTCCGTCCAAGTTGGCTCCTCACTTTGCCTTTTACACAGGGTGTTGTCCCTTGAGAAAATCAAGACTAATGGTGCTACCTTACAAGGAAGCTTGGTCTACACTTACCCGGCAATTTGGTGGCAATCAACAAGAGTTATGCAAGTTACACAGAGTAATCTACTGCTGTGCTTCTCTTCTGCGTGCAGTTTTCACTGCACTGCGCCATTGATGGTGGATTAACAGCATCGACTTCTGGATCGATTGAGCAGGTCTTCACTGATTGCTCAATCGATCCAGATAGGTGGATCTGACAGCGGCAACTTTGCTACTGTCAGTATAGATGTACCCGGAGTGTAAAGCCTAGTACTCAGGGGCAATAAAGTAAATATAACAAACCTTGCAAAGGAATGACACACCCAAAATAACAGATAACAAAGGGGGACTTTATTGGGAACAGGAAAATAGGATCTGGGGAAGGAAAGGGCTAACTTCAATGAATAATAAACATTAATAAATAAATCAATACACCATTTCTTAATACTTCCCAATGGTCCAAACCCTTGCTTTCTCCCAGGCTTTTTCTCGAAGCAGATGGTTCACTGAGATTTCAAGTCCTGAGGTGGAGTGTTGCAATGCTATTGTGTTGGCCATCTTAAATAAAACTTCCCTTATTTTCTCTTCACTTCTGGGATCCTCTCCTGATTCCAGTTGGGTTTGCTGTTCCTTGGTCTGGAATTCTCCTGGGATCTTAACTCACTCTTGATACCAGCTCAGATCTCTGTCTCCTGGATGCTTAAGAGTCTCCAAGCTGTGCAAAAACTCCTGATGGAGGGACTGGGAGTTTAGCAGGGACTCTGAGCAGAGGTCTCCCTCTCCCCTCCCTGCATCCATACCAAAACTGAAACTACATTGTTTTTCCTTTGTATAAAGTCAGGCTGTTCTCTCTCTGTGGGGCTGTGTAGTACTAGATTGTTATTGGGCGAGTGAGCTATTTATCCAGATCACCCCATGCAGAACCTTTCCTTTTGGACTCAGCAGGGGTTTCTATTTCCTTCTGTCCCACCTCCTGACTCCAACATACTGGAAAATGAGATCCCAGGGATATGGTTACCATTCTAGTTGTAGTCGTTTTGCTATGGCCCCCTAGAGGCTCAGTCTTGAACATCAGGAGCTGGCAAACTAAGTGGGGTTTATATAAAGCTCTGTTGGCTAAATATGCCTTCAGTGACACTCACTTGTGCAATCCCATTAGCATTGGGGACATTTTTACAGTCATTTTTCAGGACACAACCCCCCCTTGAGGGACCCTCTATGATCCCTCCACAGCTTGTCATTTCCATGGCAGTCAGACCATCATGCTGAATGGCTCAAATTTCTGCATAACAAAGACCTGTTTGTGTGCGTTCGTTTTTGTTTCCAGATTAACTGGGGTTGGTAATTCATATTGGCTGCACATGAATAGCTACTGGTAACCACATCTTTTGCTATTTAATAATATTTAATATTTAATAATAGATAATGAAGATACTAAAAGGCATAATTTTTCCTTTGCTACTTTTATAAACAAAAGAGTTTTCAACACCCCAAGAAAATATGAGCCAAACATTGAGAGGAAGATGTGCAGTTTTCTTTTTATTCTCTAACACAATGCATACGCTGTAACTCAATTTTATTAAATCATTTTGCATCCCCTGGTATGGTAACCTATTGCACACGTACCTTATTTTACAAAGGTTTTGAGCATCTTCCTTAATAAAATTCAGATAATATTGCAGAAGTATCCTACAGGCAATCTGGAAGCCTGAATCTCTGTTCTGTAATGCTCCAAACCTCTGTCATCCAGAGGTTCAGAACTTTTGAGATGACTCAAATCAAGACCGCCCACATGATAATACACCGTGTCACCAGAGTAATTTTTGAGCAAGGTTGGCATATGTAAGTTCTATATGAGATCACTAAATCCTCCTGCAAATAAACTCAGATATTGTGAGATCATAGTCACCCACAGCCAGTTTACCTGGGAAATGGGACTTCCTCCTGCAATATTTTAAATAAGAATTATTCATATTCTTATTTTATTCTGATCAACGAATTTTTACTTCTAGAAACACCTATATTGGAATACAAGCATCTTCAAAGTTCACGTGTGTTTGGACCTAGTATTTTGCTGTGGATGTGTGACTTTATACTTAAGCACACCAGTTATTAATTTGCCCAGTATTCTGTCTTTAGCAATGTCAAGTACCGGATCATCCAGGGAAAGGTGCAAGAAATCCTGCAGTAGGTAGCTACTGAAGAAACTGCCCATGGGAAATGTTTTTTCCCAATTCCTGACAAATAGAGAGTGGTTTATACCCTGAAGCCTGAAGTTTTATATCGCTTCCAAAACTTTTGGTTTTTTAAATTTAAAAAAAAATCCTTACTAATGTAATGTTGGATGTTCTCATTATCCATATAATGTTCAAACTTTTTTTGAATCTTGATAAGTTCATGGCCCTAACGATATCTTATGACATTAAATGTTCATGAAAGAAGATGATTTGATGGCATTGGAGATGGAGGTTCTCTTTATCCACCCAATACATACATCATGGGTGCAGCAGTAAATGGTTGTCACGGTGCCCTGCCAACATTCCTCAGCCCTGACCTAAAGGCACCACCTACAGAGATAAGATGTCACTCTTTTCATTCAGTTCTAGGTCTCTCTGCCAAGAGTGTTAACAAAGAGGGCCATTAGTGCCAATTGTAGCCATAGGTTTATGATGTGGGGACTTGTTCATCAGGAAGTGATCTGAAATCACTAGATTTATTTCACATAGGCTGCCTAACCACCACAATTTTGGTCCCCTTTCAGCTGGGATGGATTTGAATCAGCAAGAATCAGAAAATTACTTATTACCAATTCTTTAAATCATCCAGTTCCCCAATCCTTTGTACCTTTTTTCATCCAGATATCTCAAAGTGCAGTATGACCAACACAGCAAGATATACTTTGTGAAACAAGTAAGGGTGGTGGTTGTTCCTATTTTACAGATGGAGAAACTCAGCCCCAGAAATGTTGTCTTGTCCAAAGTCCCATAGCTATTCAGTTGCTGAGTTTAATGGAGTATGTTGTATTTTAATCGAGTAACATAATTTGTCCATCCTGAATACAGTACTTTGCATGCCTATCTTACTTGCTAAAGTCATAAGAGACATTTTAAATCTCACTAATTAACTCTGGTGTTATTTCCCTCCCCCCCCACAATCAATAATAGAGAAAACTGTTTTAATATGACATCAGTAGTCTTTGTATAATTGAAAATGTAATGTGATAAGTGAAGTTTCTATATTCACCGTCTTAAAAAATTAGCTCTTGCAGGTCTGCTGTTCACATCAGTGGCAATGTAAAGCAACAATGTAGCTCCTTATAATGACAAATCATCCAGCCTAAGTTGCAAACAGCCCTTTCCACTTTAGTTCTATGAAGAGATTAAACCTCAGATCATCATCATTTCTCATTGAATCAGACTATATTTTCCATTGATGTTTGCTGTCATTTTCCCTGGGTGACCCTAAAACATTCTATAATTTTATTCCACGTATATGTCTGAGTATAAAGCTACACTCATGCATCATTTAACACTCCTCTGCTGCGAAGGTTGATATGATGGCAAGATTGGGTGTTGATGTATTTATGGATGGAAAATTTTGGGTTTACATTATATCAGTAACCCCGTAGATGTGATATTGGGTTTTAGGGATCTAATACCTTGGAAAATGCCTTGTGGGAGCCATTTCTGCTCTTATTATGCTTTTGAAAGAGAAGCTGATTTTGCAGCATATAAAAGTGCCATTCAACTGTCCAATGAGAAATGAAGAGAAAGCAATCTGCCATTTTTTATCCTGGCCCAAGTCACCACCAATAGTTTAGAAATAAATTTGCTATTATGAAAATTTACCATTTATATAGGAGCAAATTAAAGTCAACATTTATTTCTTATCATTGGTTAACTGAATTACACATGATTAAATGATCCTTTAAAAATATGTTTCAGTATCCAGGATTCCCATTATAATATTTTTTAAAAAATAAAAGCTGATAAATTTAAAATTAAAATAGTCAGGAAATTAATGAAAAAAGGGATTTTTATTTATATATATATATATATCCTCTTCCTTACAGTAGTATGTTGTAGAGTAACTAAGTAACCTTTTAGGTCCTGCTGCTATAGTCCACTATAAACGGAAAATTCTAATGGGGCCAGAGGCAAAATTCCCATTGAGTTTTATGGAACTAGGATTTGATCCTTTCTTTATATACTTTTCGAGCCTGACAATTCCATCTTCATTATAGGAAAGAAATATGGGAGTAGTTGCTTTTTTATGTTTGTTTTTGTTTTATTTAATTTATTTTCTTGCAGAAACTCAATGGAATTCATTCTGGAGTTATGTGAAAGCTTTAAGTCTGTCCTTCCATCTGGGATTTACCTATGCTTTTCACAGAATAATGTTCATAAGTCATTCTATTATTTTCAGAAAATGAGAGTGCTGAGGGTCGTCTGTGATCTTCTTTTGCATAAGTTCAGAATTTGTTGTATTATAATTAGAAATGGACCATTCAAAGTGGTGACAAACATTCCACCATTTGTGGGCCAAAATATTGAGAACTGCTCTCAAGATTTTAATACCATTGAGCCCAAATCAGATCTTGGATTAGAACCTTAACCTAACCCTAGTCTGGATCCAAACACAGAAGCCTTGGTCCATTTTGCCTGAGCACCAGAGATATCCCTAAAAAGCCTGAAGTTGGCAGGTATGCATCCATCTTGTAGCTTTGTCACCACTGATACCTGACCCTTAACATGAAGAACTGTAGTTGTGCCCAGGGAATTCTATGGCAGCCTATACCCACAAACACCAAATTCCCTGGGGTTGAAAAATGTGTAACCATCAGAATTGTCCTGTCTGTTGCTGAATCTTGGACTGGATACTGATTTCCTGCTCT
Source organism: Mesoclemmys tuberculata (assembly GCA_007922155.1). NCBI lineage: Eukaryota > Metazoa > Chordata > Testudines > Chelidae > Mesoclemmys > Mesoclemmys tuberculata. The sequence goes on from ML675622.1 coordinate 18,064,955, forward strand.
GTAGCGTTCCTGATGAGATTACAAACACATCAGTAACACAGCCATTCAGTGGATGATGATGATGTCAGAGGTGATTTCTTAGTTTACACAAATTAATAGAATTCCTATTTTTACTATTTATGATAGAAAAATATAAAAAAGTTCTAGTGCTAGTGTCCAGTTTTAGTCATAGCATTATAGAAAGCAAGCTGTACTGTGTACGTCTGAAGTATATACTCTCAATACTATTCAGTCTCTAGTTTTCTGTTTTCAGACATTCTGCTGACCGCAACCTTTTTTAAAACCTTTATTGATATTTTGATTTTGGCTGGTATTTGCAATTGAATCTAGAGAAATGAACAAAAGGAGGAATGCCTTTCCTGATAATTTTACAAACACAAACAAACAAAACACCCTTTTTATCATCAGCACTTATATCACATTCTAAGTACTCAGTCAGTTCCGTCCACTTTGGCAGATAAGTAAATAAGAATAGTGACCCTGATTTTACAGATATGAAAGTACAGACAGCGAGGATCAAGTCCGAGTTAGAGCCAGGATTCAAAGTCCCCAGTCATAGTTTCCAGACCCATGTGTAATCCACTAGATCTCAATATTATTGCAAATTCTAATTCATTCAACCCTCCTGAAATCTAGTCATTTTAAGGTTTGTAATTTATAAACTCATATCTGTGTTAATTGCCCTGAAGGACTCTGGTTATCTCAAGACAATTAAGAGATAAGAAGAGAATTGGTGGAAGAGTGAATCAGGGGTCACAGTCTAGTTCACAATACAGGCAACCAATGTTGATTCTGATAAATGAAAACAAAATACAATGTTTAGAAGAAGCCAAAAAATATCGTCATAAATAATTAGAGTTTGACCGTCGCACAGAGTTGGGTTTTCTTGGCAAGAGGGGCAGGAGTCATTTCTGAACAAACAAGATTGAAATTTATGTCTTAGTGGAGCAATATTGGAAGCCTGTTTGACATTCTGCACAAAGACCATTTCCAATGCTTTCAGCCAAATGAATTTCCTCCATGTGGAGAAGGGGAAAAACATGTGCTATGTTTGTTTCAGATGCAAACTCCATCTGTCCCCAGGAGCAGACAAGCTTTGCTTAGAAGGTAGGACTAATTCACTGACATCTTCTATGGGTCAGTCAATGGACGTACATTTTTTTTTAACTACAACTAGGATGTACTTGAGGTCTATGCACAGCCCAATTTTCAGAGATGTTGGGCACCAGAAGCACCCATTGATGTAAGTGGAATTGTGTGGGCTCAGAATGTCTGCAAATCAGGCCTCTAGATTTCAGCAGTTGTCTTCAGGCACACTCTACATGTCTAGCTGTTCTTGTGAGCTCTAGTAAAAACGTGTACAAGACATTTATACAAAAGGCTGAGATGAGGAATATCCTCAGAAATAAGAGTGATTTTAGCTCTTTAGAAATATTAGCTAATTAGTTCTTCCAACACCCTTGTGGGGTAGGAAAATATTATTATTCTTACTTGTGAAAAGGAAAACACACAGAGGCTAGGAGAATGCTATCTTTGAGTCACATGCCTAGTCCATTAGACTATATTGCTTCTCAGCTAATTAATAATAGGTACAATTTTTCAAAAGCATCTGTGTGATTTAGAAGCTTGTCTGGGAGGCAGAGAGGAAAATAACAGCATGTTGCAAGGAAAGCCCTAATGGGCATACGCTGTTAGTTGGTTTCAGGTGGCATGGCTACAGCTATTTTAAGTAGGCATCCTGGAGATGATACAGAGATACTGTGAGATACAGAGAGGTTAGGAGGAGGAGGTGCAGTTGTATGGCTTTCATGCTGTACCAGAAGTTATGAAGTAGCAGAGCCACTGAAAAAAGTGAACTTGAATCTATTTGTCTTTAATGCTAATGGACTCAAATTGTTTAGTGTAATGTAGAGCTGGATATAAAATCAAAGTGTGTGTGTTGACTGCAGGATTATTCTGTGCTGTGCTACTAGGGGAAGTAAAATTACTACGATTGTGTTAATACAGCTTCTTTTGTTTAATGAGGCACCCCAGCCAATTGCTGTTTTTATTAAGCTGAACTAACTCTGGAAATCCTACTCGCAACATACCATAACAGGCAATACTATAACAAATCTAAGGCTACCTAGGACTTCATAGTCATCACTTTGCTGAACAGCCTAGTCACTCAGAAGTTCACAGTAACAGCAGGATTTGTTACATCATTGTATAAGTAGCAGAGCTGTTGAGAGACAATCTACTGATCTTCTGTTTAGTTGTCCCTTAAAGCAATTCATTTAAAATTCCTTAGTAAATCTGTGACTTGAAGACAAGTTTATTATTGTGATTTTTTTTTGCCTGTAGCATTTGCTGTGGTCACACAAGATATTTTATGTTTCCAATGAATAACTTCTCTTGTTTATAAACCAAAAATACTTCCAAAGCTTAATTTATTGGACTGACATTCAGAACTTAAGAATACTGAATTTTGAAGCTGCTTGTTTTTTTACTATCCAAGCAGAAGAAGGTATTGCTGGAGACAATCCTGTGTTAAAGGGGATGGATTTGATGGCTGTAAAAGGGTGGTCTGGGCTTTCAAGAATCAGAGGTCTGGGGCTGGCCAGCCCTATCAATTAATAAGATGCAACTGGCAATGCTGTGATTGGCTAAAGCTGCCAGCCCACTGCTAATGTGTCAAAGGCCCCCAATGAGAAGCATGTCAGATGACAAATCTGTGAAGAATGGCATCAGTTCCACTGGTGAAATGCCATTTGGCAATACATATAGTTCTTCACAGCCCACCCGTTTTCTTTATTCATAAACAGGACATTCCTCCTGTTGTATTGTTTAATTTTGTAGCGTTTCTGTCTTGTAGATTTTGCAACTGGCTTAGTATGAAAATAGGTATACAGTGTGAGGCATATAATATCCAAATGGCCAGACAGGGAGATAGATATGTTACCTGCTGCCTGACAGGAACATTTCCAAAGTATGTCACCTCCTGGTGGCCTGCCTTAAAACTTCAAGACATTAAGAACATAATTTCCAGTATAGATATGTAAGTCCTTAAATATTATCCATACACGCCTTTTATGTTGATTATGGCAATCCGTGGGCTACTGGCTGTTGGTAGAGACCTCACATGCCACCCTTCGGTGAACTATTCTACATATATCTGATCCAGGGATCCCAGTAAAACTCCATGCTCCGCCTGTGCCCTCTGATTGTTCTTCACAAGGGGCTCCAGGGTCACAGTGTAAAACTGGCATGCTGTCTATTTTCTTGTGTCGAATTTTTTTTTTTAAATAAACATCATTCACTAAGGTACCATGTCTCCAGCTGATAGCGTACGGGCAGACTTGCGCCTAGGCAGACCCTTGTTGAGTTGAATGGAATTCTGCATGGGCATAGCAGTCCCTCTGCATGCTATCAGTTATAACAGCAGTGCATGAAGAATTCAAGATATTAAATATTCATAATGAGCTATTTCAGATTATAGTAAGGGATCTCATTATGGTAAATACATTAGTGCAGTGCTGGGATATTTAAAAATAAAGACTAAAGATCAGGCCAGTTATAGAAAGAATGGCCAATTTAGTCCCTGTCACATACCCTTTTGTGTGATATGCAGTAAACTCTCAGATATTTTCTAAGTGAAAACAACATCCTTGCCTTTGCAGTCACTCTTTTTCTCTTTTGCATCATGGCGCCACTTCTTGAAAGGATACTGCAGCAGGGTGAGATGAAAGACAAACCTCATAAAAGACCACTTTGTAGTGTTAACTCTAGAAGAAGGGAATTTTTTTTTCTCCAAATCTTTGTCAGGGCCTCCGTAAAGAACTTCAGTGCTGGCTGCTCAGATTACATATAATCCCCCAGCTGTGAAAGGACAATTAGTGCCAAAACCTCTAGAAAAGCTTTCAGTTCTCAACAGGTGCATCACCATTGTGTTCAGGTTTAGCATCCACCTGACAAAATCTGGGGGAGGGAATTTTCACCTCCTGCCACCTCCATCCTCTGTCCCCATATCAACTCGTATTACAGCCTGTATCAGGGCAGCTCCAGTCTCATATTTTACAAGAAAAGTGAACATGACTCTACTTCAATTTCTTTTGTCCGGTCTCTCTGTTCCATTAGCTTCCTTTATCTCTTTGATGGAGGGTCTCTTAGTTTTGTGGGGGGGGGAGTGGAATTGTTGCATTTGTTGTCTCATGTATATTATGAGCCTCATTCTCCTCTAATTTATGCTTGTGAAAATCAGGAGTTAACTCTCTTAGTGTCAGTGGAATTATATTGATGTAAAACTGGCAACAGTGAGAAGAGAATGAAGCCTTTAGTTTTTAGACTGTTGTAGAAAACCTATTTCACAAAAAACTTAGTGAACATCAGACGTTACATGGGCTCCAATTCACTCCTGTTACTGTAACTGAAACCTTTAATTCCTCATTAACAGGGAGGGAAATTTAGGGTAGTACAAGGGGACGTAACTGTTACATTAAAATGTGCATGTATATTACCAAGAACACTTACAATAAAAACAAAGCAGTAATTGTGCTAAAAAGTTTTTGATGGAAGGGGGGAAAAAAAGAAGAAAACTACTTTTTTGGCCAAATCAACCTCTCTGCAAAACTTTCTCAATCAAATGTTCTCAGTGAACGGTAAAAGCTCATTTGGGTGAGATAATAAACTAGATTAGAAAAACTTGCAATAGAGTGGAGAACATATTTACAACAGTGAGTTGTTCTCAATCTTTTTCATCAGGACAATGCTGGGGCCAATCTTATGTTAACACAGAGAGGGATGGGATGGGAAGAAAGAAGACCTAAGTGAGCTAATAGCCTTTTCAGTCTCTATTTTCATATTTTTTTATATCTAATTTGACAAGTACACAAGACATTTAGACACTTGCATTTTTATGAAAGAGAATTAATTTGCCTAATAATCCTTAAAAATATCTACTAAATTCTATGTATAACCTATATATAATGTAAATGTAACTGAAAAAGAAATATTAATTAGATAATGAAATAATAGCTTATTTTATGTGGTCTCTCTAGGTTCTTACAATGGTACCCTTCATCATAGTGTTTGAGCATATTCCAATATTTGAATTTTAAAACAAACAAAAGAAAGTACTTCTCACTCAACACATAGTCAAACTGTAGAACTTGTTGCCATAGGATGTTGTGAAGGCCAAAAGTATAACTGAGTTCAAAAAGGAATTAGGTAAATTCACGGAGAATAGATCCATCAATGGCTACTAGTTAAAATGGTGCTGAATGCAATCCTATGATCTGGATATCCCTAAACTTCTAAGTGCTAAAAGCTGGGATTGGATGACAGAGGATGGATCGCTCAAAATTGTTCTGTTCATTCTCTTCTGAAGCATCAGAAGACAGGATACTAGGTTAGACTCAATGAGGCCATTTTTATGTTTTTATGAGTTCGTCTGATACCTCATTTTGTAATATAATTCAGAACAACAACAATGGAATCTCTGCTTTCAAGGACATGTATTTCTCTTTATCTGAGAGGAATAAAGACACACTGGGCCATGTTCATACCTGACATAACAGCTTTGTGGTCTGTGGAGTTTTACTTGGGATGAGTTTATCCATTACTTTCCATTTATGGTATTTCACTTGGTAGTGGGGGAGTGAAAAATGTTAATTGATTACAAACCTTTTTCTAGATGGGATATGTAATTTGATAATGAGGTCCTTTGTTTCTACCTTCAGGCAGGGAAACATACAATTAATTACAACATCGTTTAACTTTGTACAACACCCCGTACAAAGGGGGTCTCAATCTGTATTTGACTTCTGGGTGCCACTGTAATTCAAATAATAATACATATTTTTGACATTCAGTAGGAGGGTAAGCTAGATACCTTATGTAGTAATTCTTGTGTAGCATATGTTGTCATTTATGTTATGGGTTCAAGAGCTGAATGGGGAATAGTAAAGGAGCTTAAGGACTGAAAACTGCTTCAGATGGCACTGACTTATAAACAAATATTTTTGGCACAGTTCTCAGAAATTAGTTTTCTCTTTATACTTGTTTTTTCATAGATAGAAATCAGCCCCTGCCCAAACTGAATATTCATCAGGAAGGATTGACCTCCGCATCTGAAATTCTAGATCAAAAACCTGATCTTTTTGGCAAAGTAAGCGCTTCAGAGGGTTGCAGTCTACTGGGAGGCTTTAACTTACATTAACTTATTTCTTGTAGTTAATGTAATTAATGGTAAGTTAGTAAGTTAATGGTTAATAATAGAAGAAAGAAGCACTTCTGGTTTAATTACGAGGCTATGTGAGAGATAAGATGATCTAGTAAAACATGATGGCACTTTACATTTTGTTACCCCTTTGCCTGAGTGCTTGGACACTATTTCTGGCCTTGAAAGATTGTTTCTATTAGGAAAAGAAATTTCTGATATAGATCAGGTATTTCTTTGGTGAAATCCTGTTTATTTACAAAGGATATACATAAAGTTCTATTTTCTTGAAAATAATAGGCCATTTATTTGTTCACAATTTCCAAGCCTGTCTTTCTAGCCAGTCCTGTAACCCTTTCTCTGCTTCATCTCAGGGCCATGCTCATGACCGTTTCTTGGGCTCTCTCTTTGCTTTCTGATAGCTTTTTGCTTCTGACACACGCACTCGTGCACGCACTCGTGCAAACAACTCCACCCAGTCAGTGTCCCAGTCCCTGCATTTGCCATAAGTCCCTAGGGAAACTCCTCAGCAAAATAAAGCAACTTTACCTTGCTTTTATGTTTAGTTAATAGAGTATTTCCCCCACCTCAACTTATAACATTCATGTATGAGAAACAACTTAAGGGATGCTATTTCAATGACTTCTCTATTGTATTACCCACAATATTTGTCACTTTCTAATCGCTTCTACTGAACATTTTTCAAGGAGTTGTTTATTTTTTTTTAAAAAAAGACATTTTTATCTGTCTAATTAAATTTTTGTTAACAAAAACTGTTTCCCCCCTGTCTAAAGTTAATTGTGTAGATGATTTCAGATCCTGAAAAATATTTACATATGTGTTTGAGTACTCATTGAAGTTAATGGGGTTACTTCACATGCTTAAAGTTAAGCACATATATGTTTTCGGGATCAGAGCATTAATTCGTTCTATGACATTTGTATTGTTGATAAAGGTAGTTGATGACTAAGTGGTCTTTCTATAACACCTGATATGTTAGTGTGCTAATTAAATGCTAGTAAACAATAAGTGTAATGCAGCTATGCAAAAGAGATGTATTTTTTGAAGACAGCTGTAACTTGGTTTGTGTAGGGGAGGTTTGTGTTGGTAGAAGTCAGGATGGTATTATATTACTTACTACTTTATACCAGTTTATAATCCAGTATTAATGCAATATATTCAGTCCACAGATGAAATAGGAAGAACTACAATAGCCCACTAAAGGTCTGTTGCAACCCAAAATTCCCAAGGAAAATTCCCAAGGAAGTCACACTTATGAAATAACAATTTTTTTTCATTCTGCACAGACTTAAGTGATCCATTGAATTCAGTATTAGAAAGATGCTCGTCAAGGATCCATAGTTATGTGCTGTAAGTGAAAACACTATAGAGTCATTTAATCTCTTTGTTATGTATAAAGACTATAACATATCCTCCCCACATTTATAGCATTTACTATTTGAGCACTGAGTAAATTTCTGAGAATGTACTATAACTTAATCTGTGATCCATTAAATTTTTAAATAGATCCTTCAAGAAATTTAGCACCTCGAGGTAGATGTTTTTAAAATCCCAGATGATCTCAGTAATGGAATAATGCAAACTTTCTGTATAAGTAAAACTCACTTAAATAGTGTGCACAGGCAGCAGTTGACTTTTTATTTTTTAAGGGATTTATGGTAATTTCTTTTGCCATTATTCTGCCCAACTGAAAGTTACACCTTAACAGAGGTTGAACACTAATGTTTTTCAGAAAATTTCCACAAACAATCCATTTTCCTTTTTCAAAATAGTGACCATCCCCTTTGTTCTCAATAAGACTGAAGCCCCAAGATGCTGTCTATCAAGATACCCTTCTTAGACATGGCCACTATCTCCCATTATTTTCAATAGGACAGAAGTAACAGATTGCTTTTAGCAAAGATGGCCACTCTCTCCATTGAGCTCCTCTTCACAGTGCTCCCCTCTGTCTCCTGACTGCATACAGAATAGGGATGTCAAAATGTGGTTAATGAGCAATCTGTTTAAACGTTCTAAATAGATATATAACATTTAAACAGTTAAACACTCTGAGCTCATTCCACTGTGAAATTCCGTTGGGAGAAGGGAAGCTGGGCAGAATCATGTGGGGTTGGCTCTTCTTGGAAGGGAGACCAAAAGTTGTGCAGGTCAGCCTGTTAAGTGTTTGCTGATTTACTGCTATGACCCGCTACATTTGTAAGCTTAAATAGTGACACACTTTGCATTCCAGCTTTATAAGTACTTTTTATTGTTGAAAAGTTAAAAGGAAGACAGTTAAAGATGCATAAAAAATTCTTGCATTACATTCCAGCTTTATTAATAGTTTTAATTGTTTAAAAGTGATAATGAAAATGGTTAAGAATGGGGGAGTTCCAGTTAATGTGTTGATGACTGGGGGAGTTAGTGACTGGTGATTTGTGTTACTGACTGTGTTGCTCAGTTAATGAATGAGTAACTCAGCTAATGACTGAGCCCAGCAGCTTCTCCCCACAGCACAGGATCTTGAGCTGCTGCAACTGGGCTGTTTGAGTTCTTGGAGGCGAGCCAGCCCAGCGACCCCCTTCTCTGCACAGGCTGCCTGAGCAGCTGCTGCAGCTGGGTGGCTGAGGCTTTCGGGGATGAGCCTTCCCCCGGCCCTTTCATTTAAACGTTTAATTAATTTGCTAAATGGTAAGACTGCTGCTCACCGTTTAAACGTTTTGCCCTGTTACATCCCTAATATAGAACCACCATCTTGCCTGAAGGCTGCTTGGCTTCACTTACGTTGGAAACAATGGGAAATGGTGCCTTTTTATAAAGAGGGTATCTTAACTGAGGGCAGCTTTTGGCCTCGGGCCTAATCAGAACAATAGGAGATGGCAGTAGTTTTGAAAATGGGCAAGTCTTTGTGAGTTTAGCAGGAAAAATATATACCAGCCTCTTCCAACAGATAAACTTTCACTTATGAAAATTACCATTTTCCCAGATGTTTTAAAACACCCCCTATTGCACCAGACTGACTCACTAGGAAAGACTGCATGAGGAAACATGTTGGGTGTGCAGGGGGATGTGTTAGAGTGCAGATTATTTGGGTAATAGATGTTGTGAGTGCAGGAGAAGGCAGAGGAAAGGAGGGAAATAGAGAATAAGTGGGAGGGGAAATTTGAGATTTGTACGTGCAGGGGGGTGTTGGGGACGGGATTTAGGGAGAAATTGGATTGTGTACTCTGGTTTACATTGTAAAGCAGCTGTAAACCTCAATGTAACTGGACAGGGCAAAAAAGTATTTAAAAACACAATGTAAAACTCGTTTTTTATATCAGTTGCATGTAAATTGGGGCTACAAATAGTTATGCATTATTCATGGTTGGTATGGTTATTGCATGGTTTCTGGTAATTAAAAAGTTATTTTCAATTTAATTTAGGCCTCAGGTTTTTTTTGTTAAAATGAATATATTTTTCTAAAACCTAATATGAATACAAATGTTTTAATGAAATTTTACATGATTTTTAGTCTTAAGTTTTAAGTGTTCTGAACTTAATTTCAGTCTCTTCAGCTACTGGATGAAAATTAGACAGGGAAACATAAGACTCTTGTTTCATTGCCCAAACTAAGTGAAATGCAAACAATGGAGGACAAAAGCAGTGAAAAGAAAATTGTATTTTTAAAAGGTTGAGTTTATAAATGTAAAGTTTTTCTTATTATGTGGTTCCAGTAGCAAACGTAACTAAGTGATGTAAAGTACTGCTAAATACACTAACATCATTGCAAAGGCAGGAGCCTGCAAGTGAGAATTAGACTCTGGAAAGTTAGTGTCAAGGAGAAAGTACAGTCAGACGGGAATCATCAGTCCTCACGCAATCATTGTCGGGGAGTTGATATTATTTCTAATTCATAGATATGGAATCAGACAGATTGTAGGTGCCCAACGTTCAATATCAGGAGAGTGATAGATCTGGGATTTGGATTCAGAGTGCATGACTCCCCGTTTCAATCTTACGCAGACTACTTAAGTCTTTGAAGCATTTGCTATTACTGAATTGGGGTATGTCGAGTGGCTTACGTAGTAAAAGACCTTTTGACAAGCTGTAGAGCTGGAAGTTGTCTGCATAGAAATTATCATGGTTAAAGCTGGCAATAAGATCTCTCATGAAAAAGTGGGTCAAAGATGGAGCTCTGAGACACTCCATCATTGGCAAGTACAAAGATAAAATGTAAAACTTTCATCAGCAGTGAGAAAGGAGGGGTTAGATATGTAAATTTCAAAGCAGGGAGGTCAATGACAGTGACCATGGTTCTTTGCTTTAGACATTCAGAATAGGCTAAGTAGAGTATCTGTTTGTTTGTTTAGCTTGTAGTTTTCCAATGAAATTCCTTGAGATCAAATACAACCTCCTGACTCATATAAAGCTTAATGGGATGGAATTATCGCTTCCTTGATAATACAGAAATCCCCAGGTTCCATTGACAGAGCATGTTCATTTATTGTACACGCTCAGTAAATTCCAGTGGATTACAGAGTTTCCTAAACTGATAGATATACTGTACATTCCCCATGTAGATTCATCTGTGACGTTAGTGATAAATCATATGGGGAAAAATCCATTTCAGTGTGGTAATTGCATCAAATTGTATTATTTTAGTTCAGCATGGTCACAGATATAAACCTCCTTAAAAGAACCAGAAAAAAGATACATATTCTCTACCCTTCCTCCCTCCTCCTCCCCCCCCCCCATTTTTCACTTGCTTCTACGAACAATTGCGAATATATAGGCCTGGAAGTACTTAAAGACCTTCATAATTTTGAACGATTGACTGGCTCCTTTATTTAAAAAAAATGCAAAATGGTGAAAGGAAATCTTCTTTGTTGCAGAAATGTAAAAGTAACATTTTTGGCAGGGCACGTTAGGTGATGTCATCCTGCAGAATGTGTTAAAGTCTGTTATTTTACAGCGGGAACTGATTTCTCTAGGCAGGCCAAGTCTATGGGCACTTAGTGTCCCTCTCAACTTTAGCCAAACAAGATCTGTGCTTTTTTACACATCATTTGATGGTAATAAACCATGCACACTTTTAAACATGGGATCCAAAGGCCTTTATTTTTTTTCTAATATATAAATTTTAAAAAATCCTTTTTGATCCTGTGCATAGTATTTATCATCTGGGTCCATCTCTTGAATTGATAAAGGAGCAATGGTTGCAGGCATCGGATGTTGCTTGCCTCCTGTAGTGGACTTCTGGGAAATGAGAATACAAAGAACAGCTTTATAAGAAGCATTATTTTTCTTGCTTCTTTGCCACACTGCCAGTAGCTTGTGTGGTGACAATTCTGTGATGGTTTTTTTCACGTGCTTGGCTATGCTTAGTCAGTAGATCAGTAGAGTAACAGCAATTTAGTGAACGCCTTGGTAAAAGCTGATTCTCAGATCTGAAATACATTAACTCCAGTCAAAACCTTTGGTAATCTGCACGCACCTTTATGACATTTAAAGTGTTAGTGACAAGGATTAGATTCCACTGAAATTATCAGAGTGATTGAGTATGGTCTTCGTAAGGTGTAAGGAATGTACAATTTAGAACCAATACATTTAATTCACTTGTAGGCTAGGAAGTGAATTATTGTTTGTATTTGTTCCCTATTGTAGGTATTTGTTACCTTCTAAATCAGCCACTTTTTGATACCAGCTGCTGTACCTCATCTGCTAACTATTGAACCTAGTCTCATGGTATTGGTGTTTAAAACAAAAATTAAAAGAAGAAAATAAGTAGCAAAGAATATAGGTCAGATTCCTATCTCCGTTATGCTGAAGTAATTTCATTGACTTCATTGGCGTTACTTGGTATTTACATTGAGGTGATTAGAGTCAAAATCTGACTCAGTCTCCAAACAGAACTTTCTGGCTATGAAATAAGAAACTTTAGGATCAAACCTAAAATTCAATTGAGAGAGGCTGTTCCATTCTATGCTTTAAGTTTGGATGCCATGCTCTTTTTATGGTAATAAAAAAATGTATCGATAAAATTAGTTACCTGTGTTACTAATATTCTTACGCATGTTGAATTCAGTTTGCCTGTTTAATTAAGGGGGCACAATCAGGCCTTATGATTATTAACTTTGAAAAAAAAATGAAAATCTAATTCACTTTACTGTTTGCGTTTGTTCCTTTTTGCATTTCACTCAGGGTGACTATGAAAATACAATAGCCTATTGAGTAACATTTCTGTTTCTAATAATAATACTTAAATAGTGCTTTCCATCTGCGGATTTCAGAGTATTTTACAGAAGAGGTTCTTCCTGTCTCCTCATTGGTTTTATTTCTTCTTCTTGTGCATTAGCACAGGACTATTATATTACAATTTGCAATGCTGTTGGGGGATGTTTGAATCCACCAGAAAAAACCTTGCTTGAAAGTAAATTCATTAAATTATTAGATTGTGTAAAATCTTACCTTGATTAATAAAACTTATTTGCCAGGTCTAAGTTAAGTTACCATTGTTATTTTACAATAACATCCTTTAATGCCCTGTGTTTTAAAGATAAATTGATCTCAATACTGAGAGCAGTAGTTTAAAAATTTACATATGGGGCAAATCCGGCTCCCTCTGTGGAAGGATAGCTATTCTACATGAGGCTGGTAGCACCGCTTATTATTAAGATTGCCCAACACTTCTAATTATATTTTTTTCCAGTTCCTTATATCTTTGCCAAACTAACTATTGGGGCTGAAATTTTCCATGCCTGTTGTCTGCCTCAGACTGAAGCTCTTTTGGAAAGTTTCAGCTAAAATGATTCTACTGTTTCTGAGAACAAGGCTAAAGAAAAATACATTGATTTGCAGTGGTAAAGATTCTGGCTAGTTTTGAGAAGTTGTAGCACTCCTTTGCTGTGGACCAGGACTTTAAATGTGCAATGTGGTTGTTTTTGTGCCTTGAATTTGCCTTTTGCTATTCCTCTGATAATTCATCCAAATTTTGCTTAGTTATAAGGCTTTGGGGGAAAAAATCAGTTCATAAATGCTCAGTAGAGACTTCTTAGAGTTTAACAGCTCAAATCTGTCTGTTGTGTCCTCACTGAGCATGCTCTGTCTCCTCACACCTCTTAGGGCTCACCACATTACCTCAGAGCAACTGATCATGCAGGCGCAACAGCAGACTCTTCCTGTAGCTGCAGCTCCTGGCTGCAGTGAGGCGGGACGCAGGAACTTAAAGCAAAGAGCCTATCGTACATCGATTGGGACACCGGACAAATGATTAAATATCAGGATCCTGATTTTATCGGGATGTCTGGTCAACTTCAATATGGCTGGGAGCTGGTATGGGAAATGGGGAGAGATAGGGAGCCATTTAAACCAATGACATTATTCATATAAACTGAGCAGGATTTGGTCTGTTCTGAGCTTAGTACAACAGGCCTAGTATATAGATTTATATAATATGTAATCTGTTCCCCTAACTGTGACTTCTTCTCAAGAGATCCAAGTCTACTGCACCACTGTGAGAGTTAATTTTAGGGGAAGAAAATTTTCATTGTGGTCACCTTAAAAATTGATACAAAAAGAATAGAAGTCCTGAAACCTTATCATAGAATCATAGAAGATTAGAGTTGGAAGGGACCTCAGGAGGTCATCTAGTCCAACCCTCTGCTCAAAGCAGGACTAACCTCAGCTAAATCATCCCAGCAAGGGCTTTGTCAAGCCGCAGCTTAAAAACCTCTAAAGATGGAGATTCCACCACCTCCTAGGTAACCCATTCCAGTGCTTCACCACCCTCCTAGTAAAAACTTTTTTCTAATATCCAACCTAGACCTGCCCCACTGCAACTTGAGACTGTTGTTCCTTGTTCTATCATCTGCTATCATTGAAAACAGCCTAGCTCTGTCCTCCCTGAAGCCCCCTTTCAGGTAGTTAAAGGCTGCTATCAAATTTCCCCTCATTCTTCTCTTTTGTAGACTAAACAAGCCTAGTTCCCTCAGTCTCTCCTCATAAGTCTTGTGCTCCAGCCCCCTAATCATTTTTGTTGCCCTTCGCTGGACTCTCTCCAATTTGTCCATATCCTTTTTGTAGTGGGGGGCCCAAAACTGGACCCAATACTCCAAATGCGGCCTCACCAATGCCAAATAGGGGGGAATAATCACTTCCCTCGATCTGCTGGCATTGCTCTTAATAATGCAGCCCAATTTGCAGTTTGCCTTCTTGGCAACCAGGGCACACTGATCCAGCTTCTTATCCACTGAAACTCCCAGGTCCTTCTCTGCATAACTCCTGCCTAGCCCATCAGTCCCTAGTCTGTAGCTGTGCATGGGATTCTTCCGTCCTAAGCGCAGGACTCTGCACTTGTCCTTGTTGAACCTCATCAGATTTTTTTTGGCCCAATCCTCCAATTTGTCTAGGTCACTCTGTATCCTATCCCTACCTTCCAGGTTATCTACCACTCCCCCTAACTTAGTGTCATCTGTAAACTTACTGAGGGTGCAGTCTACCCCATCCTCTAGATCGTTAATGAAGTATGTTTAACCAAAGAAGCTACTACATATTCTTATTGTGTACCCCTTCTCCTCTCCTCTTATAGTACCCACTGTATCCAATAGAGACTTTCATGTTCATGTCTTGTTTTAATTTTACATTGTAAGCTCTTGCAGGGGCAGAGACCTTTTGTTGGCTTTGTGAGACGAGCTGGGCAAAACTTTTTTGGTCAAAAATATTTTTCTTGAAAAATGCCAATTTAGCAACACTAAAACGTTTTACCAATTTTTTGTCCGTTTTGCCAATGTGTTTATGCTAAACAGACAAACACAATATATAATCAGAAAAAGTTTTGTTTTGACATTTTTAAAGGGGAACATTTTAATTTTTTTCATTTAAAAGGACATATTTCAAAATTTCTATAAAACTGTATTTAAATTTTTTAAACCAAAAAAGTTCAAAGTAGACATAAAATATTTAATTCCGGTTTGAACTAAATGCTTTGCTCAACATAATTTTTTTTTCTTTTTCCATTTGCTGAACACTTCAAAACAATTCATTTTCAGTTAAACCTGAAACAAAAACTTTTTTTTTTCTTTTTTTTTTTTTTTTGGAGTTGCCAACGAACCAAAAAGTCCAATTATTTGTGAGGGTTCTAGCACACTTTTGGATGCTTGATTAAAGAATATGTATGATTGCATTATGTGTTACACCAGTTCTGTAGGAAAACAGACTTTCAGCTATCTAAAGAAGTATTAAGTTTGATTTACTGTTTGTGTGTTCAACAGTAGATGCTAGCCAGAATTCAGATAATTTAAATCCTATGAACTGGCTAAGCCACAGGCAGTGTAAGCTGGAGAATCATCAGCATATATGTAATAGTTCACACAATGTAATACTGTCTAGATTTTCATCATTAATGTTCCTGGACTAAAACCTAGTAGAAAAACTGGATAGGTTTCAGCTGGAAAATAGTAATAAAATCTAAATGTTCTATGGAATATCACATTAATATTTGTCATTTTGCAGTAGTTCTTCTGTAATGCTTGTTTTCCAAGCACTGCAACCCACTATAATTAAACTGAAAAAAATCTACTATTTTTTTCTTTGTTTTTTCAGTGCATTTAATTTGTTCTGTGGGTGGGCTCCAGAAACCCAAAGTTGGTAAATTCTAACAAATCCTCCCCAAGAAGGAACAACTGACCTGAAAGCAACAGAGATACTCGCTTGTTCAAGCACTTTGAAAAATAGTATATTTTGGGGTGCAGTTTTACTCTCCATCGTCATTAATATTCTCTTAGGGTGAAATTAAGCCCAGTGTAACAGCATTTATGCACCAGTAAAACCCTACAAGCCCATAAACCAGGGACAAGGTGTTCAGACCAAACAGTGTATGCCAGGGAAGTGTGTGCTTCCCTCTTACTGACCTGCCAAAGTGCCTCACTCATGACATGGTTAGACAGAAGCTCTGTCTCTGTGGGTCATTCCATCCTTGGCCTTTCTACTGAGGCAGCCAGCAACTGGGCTGATTACTGCCAAGTAGATGGGTGGCTTTTGTAATGTGAGAACTTGTCCACAGGAACTGGAGTAGTTGAGTAGATGGCTCAATTTCTGTACCTATGCAGTACTTTACCACAGTGTTGGAACAACCAGCAAAGTTAACATTGGATGGTGCTTTTTGTGTTGTGAATAGATATCCATGAGGGGTTGGATTGACACCCCTAGTTTATTTCATATAGGCTACCCATCAGCTAGCATAAAGAACAATATTTAGTTATAGCACTAAACACTTGAACCAAGCTGGAACCAGTGGCTTCAATATATATAGTTTTTCCTGATAATTCATTGGCTCATAGTCTCCTGTGACTTGATCCCTGCTGTTTACCAGTAATTTCAGCACTGGTTTGGGAGTAGTGTTTGTTAATTATCATGGCCTGGATTCTCTTCTCAGATTCTGAGGAACAACTGCATAAATGTCAATTTGTTCACAAGTATGTGGGTGCAGAATAATTGCCCAGTGCATAAAGTTCTCAGAAAAATATGGTGGTATTTAAAATCTTGAGGACATTCCCAATCAGATGATAGAAATATAATGGTTGGTCAAATATTGGGTATTTAATAACTTTAGAAGGGAAATATGAATATTTGTAATATTATAAGAAAACAAAGATTTCATATATGTTATCAGTTGCGTTAAATGTCATTGAACCTGGTGGGCATAGCAGTTGCCCTTCATCTGGGATAAGTGTAAGAAACAGTTAAGTTCATTTATGGAACTGTCTAGCTGAGACAATAGGAGGAAAACGAATTCACAAAAGAAAATTGTGGGAAGACTGGGTGGGTTTTTTATTTTTAGATGGTACAATTAACAAGAAAAGAAGAAGAGGAGAGAGAACATCTCTTCTTACCAAACTGGTAACATGTCTGGATTTTAAATACATCTTAAAAAATATGCATCTAGCTTTATATTGATGCCTTATGAATGGATTATTAAAATTTATATGTATCTAATATATGTTAAGTGCCTTACACAAAATACTTGCACCAAAGCTTTACAGTGTAAATAGACAATATATAGATTAGGGGGTGCTCCTTGGGATAGAACTAACAGCAAGTAACTGGGTGGTGATTTTTAGAAATTGCCTTGCTGGTTTCATTTTGTATGTTTTTTAATCACTTTTTTGTGAGACAAGGACTAATGTCAGTAGCGCATTTTCATTATAGTTTATTATATTAATAGGCAGGATTCTGATCTCACTTTACTGGAGTTATTCCTGGTTTACATTCTTGTATTTTGAGTTTGGAATCAGACCATAAGCAATACTTGTAGCTCATGGTGTATGAGTCCTATTTGTGTAGTTGTTTTGTCATAAGAACAGACAAGATCTGGATGGAAAAACTATTAAGCAGTATCTCTTTGGGAGATAGGAAAGGACATATATTGCTTGAATCAGCTGTGATTGGGCATGCAAAATTTTACTATATCATGTATGGAAAACAAATTTGGTTGCAGGTATATTTCCATTTCATTAGGAGTCATCATGGTGAAGAATGCATTTCTATAACTTCCTGTGAATTCTTGGTGAAACAGCATTTGTAATTAGACAAGTTTTCACAAGCCCCGTGTTCCTTTCTGTGTTGCACAAATGGATGGTGCAGTCAACTGTTGTTAAAGCCAGGAGAGTGCCTAATAACTGGCATGATAGAAAATCAAATTGGTAGCTCAGTACCCTTTTAAAATAGCTGTAAAGTTTTTATTCAGTAGCAGAAGTTAATTGATTTCCCCCCCACCTTTCTTCCCTGCTTTGCCTTTGCTCTTGTTCTGTGATCTGAGCATGTTAGGCTTTTCTCCCACAGCTGTTGAAGTCTGCAAAAGAGCCAGGTTCAATGGCTCACACCTGTGTAAGCATTTGAGGTAGAATGGTGTGAATTAGCCAAAAGCTACAGATCTCAATGTAAATTGTTCTTCATTGAAGTGATTGAGGAGGGAGTTTCTACTGCTCCTGGAAAGTGTTTCCCTGATATATATCCTCAAAACATTAAAAACCAAAACAAAAAACAAAAAAAACCAA
This sequence comes from Mesoclemmys tuberculata, assembly GCA_007922155.1. NCBI lineage: Eukaryota > Metazoa > Chordata > Testudines > Chelidae > Mesoclemmys > Mesoclemmys tuberculata. The sequence goes on from ML675622.1 coordinate 18,083,186, forward strand.
ACCCCAAAACCCTAAGGTCTCCAATTATTATTTCATGCCAGGTCTGTGCATTCCAGAGGTTTTCTCAGAGAGTGAGTTATACAGGACTTTTAAAGTATTGTCTGGTGAAGACATCAGTAGAACTTCTTAGTTTCATTTCTTAGGAGCTATGTATGGACCTTTTTCATTTTTGATCTTTGAAGCTACAACAGAAATAGAACTTGCCTTCTCCTGCTCTAAAACCATAGGCATCCGTGTTACCACTTGAGATAAACGAGAATCGGTATAAAGTACAGCAGCTGTTTTCAGCAGCAGGTGTTGGTGCACATAGCAAACACTATTCAGTTCATTATGGTATTGCATATATAGAGTAATCTCTATTACTCTATCCTAAGTATTCCTGGCTTTCTCACTATAGTAGCTTCTCAGCTTTCTCACTACAGTAGCTTGGGCTGGTAGTCAGCTGGACTGCCTCACCACCAGACTTAGTAGGGGTTAAAAACATTAGGAGAGAAGGAGTGTCTTTCATCACTACACCTTGTCTTTGCCATCTTTCTTTGGCCTCCTTTAATTTCTGCCATCCTTCTTTCTTTGACACGGTTTCTATTGTTAGGGGAAGACCTACTGTGGACAAAGTTCAGTATTGTTTGGGCCCACAAACACTTACTTAGCCACTGAGACAAAATCACAACCACCATAAACTGAACTCACAATCTTGATGGATTAATTTGTACAAAGCAATATCTAATGAGACGAAAAAATTTCTGATGGCCCTGCTACTGTCGCTCAGCTGTTACTTCAATATGGAATGGAGGGCCTAAAGCTATACCCTTATTAGCCTTTGAGTTAATCTGGCCCCGGTCAGAAGTCAGGTGTCAGAGACAATGGTCACAGCCAGAGTCAGGAGCCAGAGTCTAGGATCAGAACCTGAGTCAGAGGCCAGAGCTGGAGTTATGGGTCAGGAATCAGAGCTGAGGGTCAGAGCTGGATTGAGGCAAAGCAGGGCTAAGTCTATAGTAGGGAACAAGCAGGAACAGGAGCCATTGCAGCCATGGGCAAATACTTTGAGCAGCTGCTGAGCTGGAGGTAATTATATGGAGTCAGAGGGGTTGGTATTAGTGAGGATATTGGGGAAAGGGGGTGAAGAGGCTGGATAGTAATCTCTTCTGCATCCATTTGAGGTTGTCCTGACTCTGTGACATTGCTCTGAGTTAGGTGATTAGGAGGCTGAGGATGGTTTTAGTCAAAAAGGAAAGGGACAGAGCAGCGTGATACGCTATGAAATTAGATGGTCCTTTCAAAGTGCTGCAGGAGTGGAAGGGAATTGCGAGCTACTCTGGGGCAGTGACCATGCAGCTGTCCCACAGAATATCCAGACTAAAATCAAGCAATTTCTCAGTCTTCGATTCTGTTTTCTCTCCCTTGCAGACGTGCTGAAGGTGCAGAGGCAAATAGATTGCATTTTGCACTGATTGTTTGAAACCTTAACTGCTCCTAGTCTTTCTATGAAAATGTAAGCCCATGAAAAGCTATTAAGCTATGCTATCCCTATAGATATGCTGTATAGTTATGCTATCCCTAACTCAAACTTCTTTTCTTATACGAATCCCTGTTATAGGGCATATATACTCAGCAGGGAGAACTAGTTTTACTGTCTTCAAGGGCATGTGTACATATACCTCATGTAAACTGTGAATACTAACCAAACTTTTTTCCTATAACCAACTGTTCAAATAAACTTCTGAATTTCACACAACTAAATAGCGTCACTATTTGAATCTGCTGTGTGCAGCGTGGTGCAGTTGGGAGTGCTCCATGTGGCTGCCATTTTGAGCATGCACATGAGGTTGTGGGGGAGTACTGTTCACTGGGCTGTAGAGGTGCAGGAAAGGGGAAAGAAATTAATAGATGGGTATGTGCTTTCCATGTACACAGTGAATGGCTGGATATAAGCCGATTGCCTGGCCAGTGCAGTCACCATTTTGAAAATGTGTTTGGGGGGCAGGACTGGGCAACAGAGGAAGGGAAGGACGTGGGGCCTGGAGTCTCATAAATGCTTCTAGTTCACTTCTCACCAAAAATGGGAACAGCCATAGAGCACTCAGAACAGAAGCTAGCACAACAGAATAGTGTAATAAATGGTAAAGAAAAATCTGTACTTGCTGAGGTCCCCTCGATAGGATTGTCTCCCTGTGTCCTAGGCTGGGCTTGGGGCTGTCAATTGGGCTGGCTTCCTACATGGCCACCCTCAGGATCCTGAGTTTTGAAGAGATCGTGATTATTCAGAGAGATCTCTCCACTGACCTCCTTGTTGTCATCCTCTCCCGATGACTTCCAGCCATCCCTGCAGTTTCCTTGGTGGCGACAGCAGCAGCAGTACCACTGGCCATAAGAGTGTTGGATTTTTGTAGTCGTGTACCAGCAAAAAGTCCTGTCCAGTTCCTCCTAAAATACACAGATCAACTGTGCACCACCATATTGTTTTTGCTATCTCTGGGTTTTCTGTGCATTTTCTTGGCTGTTTGCTCTTGGATATGGCACTGGTAGGTGTCCTGTTTTTGGCCATCTACTTTGTGCTCTCCTTGAAAAGTTAATTATTGTTGAGGTTGATCATTAGACCTGTCAACACTATCATTTCTTTCCACATGGAAGGAGATCAAGGATCTCACCCTGGCTCCAAGTGGCTGCTCCAGGCATGTTGTAAGACTGCTGCACTAATATTGCTGTAAGGTTGATATATTCGAATCCAGGAGCAAATGAGCCAATGTTGGCCTCGTGCCAGTTTTAAACGTGGGCTGGGACATCAGGTCAACTTAATTCCAGGGCAGTGGAGGGCACACAGATAAACCGGTCAGTCACAGACACCCACAAAAATATGAGAGACAGCAGCGGAAGAACTGTCTCAGTAGTGCACCACACACAAACAGAGTGTGCTAACTCTGTCTGAATAGAACTTAGTACACTTTGAAAGAGAATTCCAGAACTTGCACCGCATAGGGAGTTAGCGCCCTTTAAGGGTTTGTATCCATTCATTTTAAATCCCCACAAACTTGAGGTAGTATAGACTAAACCCCACATGTAGACACGTTCTTAGTTTTTTGAACCCTTTGGAGAGTTTAGAATAGAGGCTGGTAACCTGCTAGGGCAGAGAGCTGTTGTCTGCTGTATTTGAGCATCAGTGTTGCCTGGGAGTGAGAATCACTCTCGGAGAGAGTGGCTGCTTTGAAGAAGGGAGGATAATTTTTTTCCTGGGATTAAGAACAAATTTTAACTGGCTTTTGTGTTATTGCTGGCAAAATATTTATTTCTGCTTTGTTTAATTCCACTCCACTAGTCTTATTCAATTCTCTGTGATTGTGGAGCCATGTTATTTATGGATGTTAGTTGTCAGATCGAACAATTCATTAAGCTGCTCAGTCTGCTGATGCCCTTATATTTTTATTCAACTTCCTGACGCCCTTCCATTCCTGTCTCTAAGATGTCACAACGTTTCCAAGTTTTGCAACACCCTTTTTGTTGCTGAGGCCTTATTTAGCTGTCCATCCTGGCCTAAACTGCCATGATGAATGCGGGAGTTTTGCTCACAAACCCACATTCTTTTCCCACCCCACTAGCACTAAAATCTTTGGGTGTTCAGTCCAGACACAGTTATTTTACATCTTGACTTTACTTACTGTGACAGCCTAGATGTAGAACGTGTAGGACTCTTTGAGTTCGAAGTGCTTTCCTTTACTGACACATCTTCTTTTCATCTGACTGACATTTGTCCAGTGAACTGCCTTGGAGACACAATAATATTGCGTAGTAATAACATATTCAAGCACATTTCCAGACTTGGTCACTAGAAGGTCAGTCCTGCTCATCTGATTTAAATGAAAGTAGGTTCAGGCTCAAGGATACCTAGACTTAATTAACGCAGATTCAAAGGAGGTGGGTAAGGTGGTCTAAGTAAGTCATTATGATAGGATAGAAGAGAGGGGTTGTAGGGTGTAAAGCAAATAACAGGGTGGTGTAAATAAATTCTGTTCAGATTTATTCCCCATTCAACCCCATTGACTTCACTGGGATTGCACCTTGTGAATCAGGGCATAGTTCCAGTGACTTTAATAATTCATTCTGTATTTATTTTTATTTTTAATATAATTTGGTACTTGTGAATGTGAGGGAGTAATAACAGACTTTGACTAGCCCTAGGGTGGGCAGAGACTGTAAAATTCCATACACAGTTGTGCTACAGTGCCTCAATCCTAATTTACGTTTCCTGCTGTTCTAGAACTGGGCTTGTTTTAAGCAGACTGACAATCACAATACTTTCAATGGTGGTTTTGTGATGTACACAAATGGGGACTAGAATGACATCACCAAACTAATTTTAGTTCATGACCTAAAACGAGATTTGAATCTAGGTCTGCAGAAGTGAAAGATTAGTACTCTAATTAGCTGAAAATTTGACTCATTCTCCATATTGATTCCCTCATTCTGTCAGTTACAGAAATGATTAGATTCTTTGGGCCTGAGATTGACCTTACTTGCAATGGTGTAACTCAACAGACTTCAGTAGAATTATTTTTTAATCAGATGAACTTCAAGACTCCATTGACTAATTCAAACTTTATTCACATCTAAATCTCTTTGCATTTTACTATTTCAAATAATACTCTAGCACATTTGTCTTTGTTTGTATAAAAGTTTCATTTCTCTTTCTCCTGTACTTCCTCACCCATACCTTATCTTTAGGTCATGTCGTCTGTTCTATATTGATACTTTATCATAGCTTGCTGTGTCTTTTCTTTTTGCAAACCCTGCCATGGTCTTGGTTTCTTCTAATGATCTGGAAAGCCTCCAAAATTCTATGTAAAGTCATCTGTGTGATGTTCTCTTGAAGGACATTTATTGCATGGTTTTCTGGGGACTTTCTGAAGATTTTTAGCAAAAATGTGGTGTCCAGCTATAAAGACACTGGACTGTGCATTCTTTCAGAAACAGAGAAGTCAGTTGCATAAGAATGTGTTGGAGATGGAGCAACATTCAGTGTCATTTGAAGGTAACATTCCTGCTACCTTATTTCAAAAGCTTTTGATGTTCTTCTAAACAAATCTTGATTGGAAATTGTCTGATAACAGTCACTTGTCGTCATGCTCCTGTAAATGAGGCTTTTCATGTATTGTAGCTGAGAGTGAGAGAGAGAATTGTTTGTGATTAAGGGACTCAATTGGAATGCAGATTATTTGGGTTCTGGTCCTGACTCTGACATGATTTTCCTGTGTGACCTTAGGCAGATCATTTAATCTCTTAATGCCTCAATTTTCCCATATATAAATTGGTGGATAATAATATTTCTCTACTTTCTAGCAACACTGAGGCTAGATTAATATATGAGATGTGCTTTGATTTTATGGCATCTTATCATTGTCTTGATTTATTCGAAGCTTTGAATACCATATTAGAGATATTCACATGCTCAGCTAAGATTATAGCTCATATAGAAAAATCTGCAAAATATGGTGAAGTGGATTTTCATAGATTTAGTTTCAATATACATCATATTCAGAGGAGAGAGGGGAAAAAGATTTCAGTATAATATTTTGTTCTAGTGACAGCTTTTCAACTATCTGCCTACAGTAGTGAAGGTTGAGTGAAAGAGTAACTTACTAAATCAGGTTTATGCAAAAGTTTATTTAATACTGTCCTTTACAGGAAAAACAATCAATCGCATTATTATTAGGTGACACATTTCTTAAACAAAATGTTTTTATTTTTTAAACGAATGCTTCAATAAAAATCCCAACCCATGATCTGTATCAAATACAGGTGTCTATCAGACCTGAACATCAGACTGAGAAAATGTCACTGTAAAGAAACAACTGTCTTCTTTACAGGGGAGCTGAGACCTGAATGCCAGAGTGCCATCTAGTGTTTTCAATCATTACAACAACATAACTGCAAATCTGACTGCAACCTCTCTAAATTTTTACACCTGTGGTTTCTGTCCTGCCTGCTCCTAAAGGGATTGGTTGAGACTGTCTGGGAAAGCCTAGTGCAAGTACCAGTGATAATTGATTGTTGGTGAATGAGACTTATTCTTCACCGACTGATGTTGTAGAGAAATGGAATGTAGATGAACTGTGAAGCACTGATCCAGTTCTTACCCAAATGTGATGGAATTTGGGAGCATTTAGAGTGACATTCAAAATTTGGTATAGTAGCTAGATAGATATTTGGATGTATACGTAAGGAGTAGTGATAGGTTGAACCTAAAGAGCCTGGTTCTCCTCTCACTCATATTGGTGTACATGAAGAGCCCAGAGTAGTTTCCCAGATGCAATACCAGTGTGAATGAGAGAATCACGCTGCAAAACTTCAGTTAAGATAAACACCTGAGGGTCTGGAGACTGAACCAAAGTAAATGACTCTCTTGAATCTGCAAAATTAAACTGCACATCTGACGAGTAGTCTTGCTCACAGTATTTTGGTAGGTCCACTTCTAGGCTCTGCCAGAACCAGGAACTACTGAATCAGGTGGATACAACTAACAGAACTTCATGACAGCATCTATGGTTGGGTGACAGCTTGGGAATTTTGAGGTTGATTTGAATTGTATAACAATTAATCCACCCTCCCTAATCAAGAATTGGGCAGTGATTTAATATGTAAAAATCTAAATAGAATAGACTAATGTTAATTAATATTTATTAAGCGCTTTGAGATCCTCAGATGAAACGATATATACTGTAAATTCTAGGATGCCTATATGCTATAATGGCAAGCATATCATGAACTCTTAAGATAGATAAGAAATATAATTCTTGGTAACCTCTAAACTATTTTTTCTTCCAGTCTTCGAATCAGTTAAGTAATTAGGGAATTGAATAATCTGTGATAAGCACTTGGGTACCTGTTCTGTAATTTACAAGTATTTCTGCTTTGGCACATTACTGAACATCCAAAAACTCCAAGGCCAAACTGGTGCTAGAAGGGAATGTTCTCACCTTGGCTTGAGAGGAAATGCAGGATTCCTAGGTGCTCCTGCTGAACCAGTGAGGGCTTGGGAGTGATGTGTGAAGGCCACATGAGTAGCTACCTGCAGTAAAGGGACAATTCTTAGTGATTTTTTTAAAAATAAACTGTAAGCTTTTTGTCTTCCTATGTGTTTGCACACTGTCCAAAACAATAGGCCCGAATGCTGGTTGAAGTCCATGCAGGCTACCATAATGCAAATAATAATAGTGGAAGTGAACAGCAACTTCTCCAGTCCACTAAAAAGCAGTATTAGCACCAAAAGGAATTCCATCTTGTCCGCTTGCCTAGAATCACGGATCCTTGAAGAGATATGTGGAGTAAAATGGGGGAAATTCCTCATTACTCCTTACGTGAGCTAAAGACCTTGCTAGTACAAATAAAAAATGTCCCAGTCTGTGTAATGTTCTGTGGTTTTCAGTTCCTAAGGCTCGGGTGCCTGAAAACCACATATTAAGTTCTGAACGTGGCAGATGGCCTCCTGGCACTTGGAGAAGGAAGCAGTTTTTCTTTCCTTTCACACCTACGGTAAAAAGAATATCCTATTAAATGTGGTCTTCTAGCTGCAGCCTTAGGTCAGTCTGTGGATTCAGCCCTGCAAGCAAGAAGTGCCATCAAGGAGAGATGTCAGCCAAATGCCAACAGCATGAGAGTACTCTCCATTCCTTTTGTCCCATCCTTGGTTCAAGTCAGGCCAGGGAGGATTATGAAATAGGTCTGTATGGCACGTTAGAAGCTGAGCTGTCTCATAACAGAATGTGTGATTTTTGGAACAACCCACCATAGCTACAGCAAGTTACACACTAAAACTCCTTTTTTCACAGCGGCCAGGCCTGCTCTGACAGACAAGAAAACTAATTGTAGCAGCAGCTCAGACGTACTCATCCCAGCACAGCGTACCGTGTGAAAAGGTCACCCTTTCAAGTCCAAGAATTTGTGTGTTAGGACTATTATCATACGTAAGTAATCTTTTTATTCTCTCTCTCTCTCTCTGTCAATGATAGATTTCAGTAGAGAATGGAACTGTACTTTTGTAACCTTTTCTTACAAATGCCTCACTCACAGGGAGCTCTATGGTACGCTGCTCAACATGGGATCTGAATTTAGGACTATACATGGTAGTCCTAATTCTCATTCCTCAATAATGATACTTTTTCAAACATCAATTCAGTTTTTGAGCACCGTAAGGTTCTAGATCCAGAATTGGCCCGTTGAAAGGAGAGCGGCAGTTTGCAAAATTCTTTATCTAGATTTGGATTTAAAACATTCCCATACAGTGGTGTTTGGATGCATGGCTTCAGACGAGGCCCATCTCCATGTAATATGGAAGACGTGCCCATCTTGCAGAATGTGCTCCATGAATGGGGTTCATGAACACAACCCTGTAGTTTGATTTACAGGGAATAGAAATGAACTACCCCTTGCTGATTGGCTTGGAAGTTTGTTTGTTTGCATTCCATCCACCAAGGGAACCTGCTGTTCTTTCTTTCCTCCATTCTCACCATATCCCAGGACTCCCTTTGCTTAATTTGGATGTATTCATAAGGAGATATTGCTGAACTGACCCTTCCCCCACTTCTTTCTGGGGCGAAATGGTGCGTTCTTAAGGTTTTCATGGGGGATGGAGAAATCATGAATTTTGTGGTTATGCAAATATGCTCCATTGGTGATTGCTGAATGCATTGAAACTTAAGCCCTTGGCTGCATTTCAATAGCTTTGCACAGCTCTAAAATCCTATAACAGGCTGGCAGTTTTTGCTGGAAACCACATCCTGTTAAACAGGTGATGCTCCTACTGGGAACTATTTTGCTGACTCATTTTTAGATCTCATTATCCTCACTCATATATAGAGGAGGTATATGCGTGTTTCTGGAGAGAGAGAGGACCTATATGTGACTAAAGAGTCCTTGTGGAGGGATCCTGAAGGCAGCTAAATTTCAGCTAGATTTTGTGTTCCTTCATTTTGGTCGCTTAACAGAGAAACGAGCAGCTCTATTGGGAAATAGTATCTTACACTTACATAGCTTCTTTCATGGCAAAAGATCCCAAAGTGCTTCATGGCAGCTGTTGAACACAAAGCAAATCTACAAAATAATTTAGCATGAGAATTTGAGGATCCTATACAAATGGAAACTACAAAGATGATATAGGCAGATAAAAATAGTTACCGAAATTGAAATGTTCCAAGACAGTTGGATTTACAGCCATACTGTATGCAAAATATCACGAGCTTTATTCAGCTCCTGATTTTTTTTTTCTTTTGAAAGAATGCATACTTATTTTGAAAGCTTACTGATGTGCCATGTGAATAAATCTTCAGGTCTGTGTGTCATTCAAAAGACAGCCACTTTAAAACACAATACTCGCTTAACAGTATACTAGAGTATTGGCTTAGAACTGCTCCAGAAGAGAAATAGCAGGGCATTGTATATATAGAGGGAAAGGGATCATAAGGTAAGAGTGCTACAGTGGGGAAGGATATAGGCAAAACTCATCAGCATGAGGCCAGGACTTGATTGTGGCAAACAGCACCAACACAGAAGTAAAAATTCACTCCACAGGATGGACATGTGAGAGATTGCCTGGTGAACAGGCTGCTGTATTATAGATGGCCCACATTTTTAGGTGTTTTAACTTTAGAGAGAGAACTTGTGGAACCAGGAAAGCCAAAGAATAGGTGAGTGGGCAAGTTGGCAGCAGTGAGTGGCCCCACAGTGCATTCTACAAAGTCTTTGGTGACTTGCCTAACTTGTTCATCTCCTGACTTCTGCTTGTTGAACAGAAATGGCTGGTAGCATTGATACCCATGACAATTTCTGGTGGTGATTACTTTATCTTCCCCATTTTCTAAATCCCAGATATAATGGTTTTGTATTGTTTTTATTTTCTTGATTTTAAAAGGAGAAAAAAAAAAGAAAATCCTACTCCATGAGTATGCCCTAATTGTAGTTGACTATATGTTCAGCCTGCAGCTGCAACCATTTCCAAGCTTAGTATTGTCTAGTTGCTCAAAATGGCATTTTTTCAATATTAGTACAGTTTGCTTTGGCTTGCTGATGAGTAGATATCTATGGAAAGCCATAGTGCACAGCCAAAGGCCTATTTTTGTTCTGAATCAATATAGCTTTTCAAGTGCAGGTCCAGGATCAACAGAGATTCATGGAAACTTTTGCTATATGCCTAGCAGTTAGGGCTTTGTGCTCTCCAGAATATGCTTTGTCTTTGTAATCTTCATGTCCTGAGTAAAGCATAAACCAGTGAAAAGGGGGAAAAAAGTCTTGGAGCAAATGAGACTTTATTTTCTGGCCTCTACAATATAATCCTCATTGAACTTTTTCCCACTTCAAGCCAAGCACAGGTATATAGTGAAGACAGAACTACTTAAAAGATGGCTTCAAAAATGTTGATAATAAGACTTTGAGAGGTGGTACAGAAAAACCTGGAAGAAGGCAGGATAAACTGGTGTAATGCTCCACATCTTCCCCCCTTTCACCCCACACAGATACCCTTGGAATTATAAATAATGTATTTCTGTACATGTATTTTTCCTGTTTGGATCTCAAAGTGTTTTAGAAGTGGGAGGTGAGAGGTGAATGCTCTTGTCATCTTGTAGATGGAGAAATTTAGGCACAGAATGGTGAAGTGACTTGCCCACCAAAGTCACAGAGTGGATTCACTAGTTTCACTAGTGGCAGAACTGGGAAAACAACACAGGCTTCTTGAGCCTGGTTTCCTTCACTAACCACCAGTAAATATTATCCAACCTGATCCTAACAATCTTAGTATGTGATAAAGCACCTCCATAGTGTAATACTTAATCTCATTTATCCCCTGACATACATAGGAGTCCAAGTAATTGCCCATTTTTCCCCCTCAAGTCCTAGGTAGGTGGGATCTACCAGCACCTCAGGAAAGAGAACATTCCATACAGAGTAGCTTATTGTGATGATGATAGATTTGTTCTCGTTACTGTCCTTTGGAACTACACACTCCTTCCATTACATATTTATGAATTCATTTTCAAGTATGTGATGTCTTAAAAAAATTAATTAATTAAGCATGCAAACGGGTATTGCTCTGTATTCACTGATAATCTAACTGTGGGTCCACCTAAAGGTGATGTATAGCTTTGAAGCCCTAAATGGACTAGGCTTTACCATCAAAATGAACACCCCTCTCCATATCCCACTGCAGTTAGCTGTGTTTTGCAAGGATACTGCATGTAATGCAACTGAGACTTTAATTTGCAGGAACTAGGGAGCAGGGTGTTTTTGATGTACGGTCCTCATTATGGAATTCATTACCAGACTGAGCTAGAGTGTTGTGACCTCCAGGCCATATGGAAAGTCTCATCTCAGGCTTGGTCCACGCTTATCCTGGCCATTTGGTGGCAGTCAACGAGAGTTATGCAAACTACTCAGAAAACTTTTGTAACTCCCGTCGACTGCGGTTCTTCTCTTCTGCACGCCGTCTTCACTGCACTGCACTGACGGGAACCACGTTCCCATCAATGCAGCGCTACACCACTTTTGGGGGTGGATTAACAGTGTTGACTTCTGAAGACCTGCTCAGTTGATCCAGATAAGTCAATCTGATGGTGGTGACATTTCCGCCATCAGTGTAGACATAGCCTCAGAGTTTGAGTGGTCCCCAAAATGTATTTTTCTGGCTGCAAACAGCCCAGATTACTCTCTTCCTTGAAGTAAGCAGCTTTAATATGAAGGAAAGGGAGGAAAATCTGTCTTCTTGCTTTGGGGAACTAACGTGTTCGTATAATGGCACTCAGAAGTGAACATTATTGATTCCATGTATAATCAAAGTAGGCATCTTTATGAAAATAGTTTCAAATAATCCCGATATATCAGATCCATGCATAACTCAAGACTATCTTACAGTTATTTACAATATGAATATTGTATGATAGTATTTTCATAAGTGAACATAGAGATTTGGGCCTGATTCTCCACTAGCTTGCATTTTGGGTCATCATTTACAACTCTGTAAAGTAGGTGTAAAATACTGTCATATCAGAATGGTGGTGCATGTGTCAACCACTTTGCATAAGTGTAAAAACCATATAAGATATCAAGTCAATCAGGCCTATATGCTTCCCCATATAGATAGGTCTGTGGAAGATATATATGTTTTGTAAAAAGGAAAGACAGTTTATACCATAGTTTTTGTGTCATGGCTGGAACCTCACAAAGATACAGGAATTACACTACATCTTGTCTGTGAATCATGCTGTACTTCTTGAAGACATATGGCAGATAAAACAGCTTACTGCTTCACTACAGACAAACTTATTTACAACAAAATCTGAAGAATAATAAATTGAAAAGGAGAAATTCTCAGTTTTTTACCAGTTTATTTTGGATTCCTCACTCTGCATAATGATATAAAGACGGTTAGCGTTTTTAGTCTATGATGATTTTCTACCTTCTCCATAAGTAAGACTGAAGTTAGCTTTCCATTATAAGCTTAATTTTGACACCCACCATCAATGTTGCTGAAACTAAACCAGTTTGCATGTTATTTCACATTTTGGATCTTCTACCAAGGTAGAATTTTTCTGGAAAGTATGCAGCAAATCAAGCAAGGTATTTGGAAGACAGAATGATTTCACATTTGAACATTTCCCTATTGATTTTTTTTTTTTTTTTGGTTTGTCATATCTTCAAAAAGCCTTAACCTAAAAATACCAAATTTGTTTTTGGTGAGGACTTAGCCTTTGACTAATTTGGGGGATTATTCATGGAATCATTTCTTTATTAAAAGCAGTATCTGCTTCTGTTATAAATATGCAGTGTACAAACACCAGTTGGCCCTTGATGCAGACAGCCATAATGGGGGAGTGGCAAGTAGGGAAACACATTGAATGGTGAGGGTCTGTCTGGGGTGGAGTGTGGATAGGTAAAGAGCAGATCAGTTGGATTCATCTTTGGAGGGGAAGAGGAACCATCTAGCAATCCACAAATAAATCCACTTTAAATATCCTCCAGTCCATGTAGCTTGCTGGAGAAGCAGGCTGCTGGGAGCTACATCTTGAGAGAAACTACTGCTTTCTTTAAAGCCAGGAAAAAGACAGTATCTTGCATCTCTTCATGAGAAATGACCATATTTAGTGCAAGAATTTGGGATGTTTCCCAAATATACACAGATTTCAAAACTTAGTGTTGTTATATTTTGTTAGTTCCTCCGAGTTACTACACTTGACCAACTCTGCTGTCACTCAGCCAGCTGCAGTGAGACTGGAGTGACCCTGACCACGCTGTGAACCAACAGGTGAGCTACACACATTGTGATTTGATTAACAGCACTGAGTGATTGGATTAGCAGTTGATGAGTTGTAATATGACCTGCTGCATCCCCACTGCATTATTAGCTTCAGCTCAAGAGCACTTGAGTTTCAGTGGGGTGAAGACAAGACCTTAGCACAGACATGTAGCTATGAAATTAGTGGCTAGGCAGCTTTTAAGTGGCAGACAAAACATTGGGCAGATGATACACCTGAGGCACAAGGTGGTGGGGAAGTTACACATATGTGTGTACAAAACCAAAGCCACATACTCCACAGGCAAGTAAAGTCGGATTTTAGTGGATTTGAAGCATCCAGACATAAAAGCTGGTAACTTGAAGTTTTTATCAAGATTTTCTTCATCAAAATCTTTCTCTTTTTATGCAAAGTGCAATGGGTTTGCAGATTGTGAGGGTGAAGAAGGATGGAGATAGAATTAAGGTTAGCTGGGAGACCTTTGTTGTGCATTTCCATGTTTTCTGTTGTTTGTTGGTTTTTTTGTGGTGTTTGCTTTAAGTTTAAAGATAACTTAAAATGTCCAGGCTTTCTAAAGTTTTGTATATTATTTATTTAGTTTAAGAAAACGGCAGTGTTCCCTTCAGTAATTGATGGATTCATCTTTGGCTTAGTATTTTCCCTCAGAATTTTATTGTACATTTTACTCTTATCCTGTATCTGTGGACCTTATTTGCTTCAGTCACTGAAATCTACTTTTTTTTAAAATGGGGGATCTAGATAAGATGGCCTTCTTCCATCAACAGCTAATGGGTGCTATCCAAGTCAAAAATATGAAAAGTCTATTAGGGTTTGTCTACACTGCAATAAAACAGCCATGGCTAGCTGTGTCAGGTGATTTGGGATTATGGGGCTTGGGCTGTGGGATTATAAAATTGCAGTGTAGACATTTGGGCTCGTACTAGATCCAGGCTTTGGGACCCAGTTTGAGTCCAAATGTCTACACTTCAATTTTATAGCCTTGCAGCTTGAGCCCCGTGAGCTTGAGTCAGCTAACACAAGCCAGCTGCGGGTGTTTTGTTTTGTTGCACTGTAGACATACCTTAGGCTGCGCATTTTAAAACAGCTCATCCAGGGCAACTCTAGTCAGGAAAAAGTTGCTTTATCTTCAGTTGGACAATAGGCAAAATCTTGTAAATTCTTGTAAAATGTTGAGTTGGTTATCCGTCTGCACAACACCAAAGACACTGCTGATATTTTCACCCTGTGGAATGCAGCAAGTTGCTTCTCATGCTTTGAAATTACTATTATTCATCTTTGTTGTTGGAGATCAGTGGGAACATCATGTTTCCTGATGCCTAACACCCTTAGTTTCATGGAAAGAGGGCAAGCATTTTCATTTTTCCAATTTTTTTAAAAGTTTTTTTGGACATTGGAACTGGCAGGAAACTTCTTTCCCTGCTATTACTAGTATTTGATTTGGCACAGAATGCTCTTACTGGAATTGCTTTGTATTAGAAGAATTCCCCTAAAGAGATAAAAACATGTGATTTATTAATCCTTGGTATTTTATTTAACAGAGAAGTTGCTGCCTTTCTTCTTCTCTTCTTGTTCAGCATATGGACAATATTTATTGTCACTGTCAAGATTAGAATTAATATGATTAAATACTAAATCAACTTCAGGATGAGGACTGATCCAGATGTTAATGTAAAATGATATCTGAACAACTTGAAAATTTTGGAACTAAATTAGTGTTTAACCATAATTGCTTATTTACTAACTCCTGTAACCATAAAGACTTAGAACAGTGGGGACCTAAGAAAACTCGTAGCCTGCCCCTGGTCCATCATGTCCTTCACTGGTATATTGACTTAAAAGGTTTGATTAGCATTATATCATATGTCAATGATGCATGCAGGTGATTTTATTATTGGGAGGTTTACTCTTGTATCAAATATTCATTTGCTTTATCAGAAACACAGACAACTTAACCATTCACTAAGTGATCTTGTATGTTGTTTTTTTCCTGCTAGAGTCAGCCTTCTAATTTCTGGGTAGACCTGTTAAAAATTGTTGACATTCCAATTCTCCCACCCCCAGAAATGCAACTTACTCTGGTCCACCATCACCATGCACTGGGACAGTCTAAATATTTTAGGGAGGTATATTTTAGGATGGCTTATTATATAAATAAAAGTGGTGTGTGAGTGAAATCTTTAGGTGCCCCCTCGGCTTTCTGCTGCAGAAATACAACCAAACTGCTTGTTCCTTTCAATATTAGAGATTTATATAGAGGTTAGCAATTCAATATTGGAGATTTATACAGTTTATATAGGTATTTCAAAGAACCACACAAATGTAAGGAAATAAGTTAGAATCTTACTTAACAATGAAAGTTGACATTCTTCTTTATGTTTCTAGCTCTTCCAAATCAGGGAGATCACAATCCTGGGCTTCATACAGTCTACAGACCTAATACGGTACTTACAACAAGTATTAGGGCCAGATTCTCAGTCCCACTCCATTCCCTTTATGGCATGTGAGCACCCCAGCAGATGGGACTTTTCAAATCTAGTGTAAAGTTAGTGGAGCTGACTCCTACTGCAGCCTCCCACTTTCATACAGAGAGGGGTATGACAGGTCAGAATGGAGTGGAGCTAACAGTTCTCAGCCACTGTATGGTCCACAGCCAGATGTCGAAAGTTAGAACAGCCTCTAGTGTGCTCACTTACATTGGTAGTGGGACAGCTTAAGAATCAGGGAGCCACTCCTCGGTCAAGTCTTACCATGTATGGTCCTTTAGGGACTGACTGACTAGCTTGTTTTCCCAAGTCAGAGGTGTCTCTACTTGGGTAAAGAATGAGGGAGATGTAATTGGCTTCCTCACGATCCCTTCCAGGGTTGAGTGTGTTGTGATGCAGAATAGAAACTGGCCCTTGAAGTGACTTTTCATGGCAGTTGTTGCTTTAGTGATTCTCCTTAAATTGCTCCTTATTTTTATTAGAAAAAGAACTGCCTT
Source organism: Mesoclemmys tuberculata (assembly GCA_007922155.1). Taxonomy (NCBI): domain Eukaryota; kingdom Metazoa; phylum Chordata; order Testudines; family Chelidae; genus Mesoclemmys; species Mesoclemmys tuberculata. Next base: position 18,099,458 of record ML675622.1, read on the forward strand.
TAAAAACTTGTTAAGCACATTACCTAGTTGTAATATATGACGTGTGTAGATATTTTGTTTGTTAGGAATGGGCCCAAGCCATAGAGAGATCCAACCTTGGATCCAGAATTACCCAGGGATCATGACGAGGGCAGAGCGGAGGACTGAATCTGGGTGAAGAAAACAAAGATTTTCCCCCCTGAATAATCCCAGTTTGGCAAATATGAATCAAGGATTTCTTTGATGTTCCGGGTTTATGTTGGCACCTCTAAAGGTTCAGAGTTCAGGTGTGATTCATGTTAGATAAACACTCAAAATTTCAGAGTGTAAGTGAGTCTTCACTGTCTGAAAACTGGTCTGGACATCTTTCAACAGGCTCTCTCATGACACTTCTGAAAATATCTTCCCGTTGGGAGAGAAATACAGTGACAGTTCTAGGGGTGTTTTAATGCCTGTGCTCCTGGTCAAAAACCAAAAATTGCAAAAGTGATCATTAATAATGGTGAGGAAGTTTGGAAAAGGTTTGGTTTGCGTTCATCTGGAATTTTGAGCAAGGATTCATGATGGAGTGTGTGAACTGCACTTATTGCTCACCGCTAATCAGAACAGATTTCATCTTATTCTTCAGGTTTTACCCTCTTGGGGAACTTTTTTTAAGTACCACTTGAGAAATCAGCACTAAAGCCAGCCAGTTCTTAATTCTCTTCCTGTCCTTCTGTCACACATAGCTTAATAGCATTTTTATGACAGGATTGGTTTCCAGCAGCTCAGGCAGTTTTTGTGTGTTATAGAAGGGTTCTAATAAACCTGCATCTTCTCTGTGGCAGCTTTAAGTAATAAATTCTTAAATATTTCTTAGCATTTATTTTATGTAACATTTTTATCCTTTCAAACACTAATTCATTTTCACCACTACAATAAATTGGAACTCTTTTACTGTCCTCATTTTATAGATAGGAAAACGAAGTCATAGAAGTTAAGGGACTTGTCCAAGATCAGAGATGTAATTATAAAAACAAACAAACCATCAGATTTTCCTGGTTTCCAGTTCTCGGATCACTATAGCGCTCCACTCTTTTCTACATTTTATCTTTGCGGTCAGAAAAGGAACAAATCTTGGAATCGCCCTTGATTTTACTGACTTTCTTTGGCACCTTATGAAATGATGACATCTTGTAATGGTCAGGAACTATTCACTAGTATGGGATCCATTAGCTGGGGGGGATTCGACTTTATTTAAAAGATTACATTAAAATGAACAATATTTTAAAATAATAAAGTAACACTATTAGAAAAAATTGATGATTTTTTTAATTTTAAAATTTTACCTGCAGGCAAACGCTTAGCTGACCTCTTTGGCCTAAGAAAACTATTGACCTAGAGATGAAAGACCAGCTTTGCTTAAGAGCTGATGCAGGATCTTTTGTGTCATTTTTGATGTACCTAGAGTTATTGCCAAATTGTTTGGCCTGGTTCAGGAGTGTGGTGATTGTGTGCAGTCCTTCACCACACAGGGTGCCAAAAATTATGAAGGCTGTTTTTAAATCTTTTCCACAATGTCATTTTGCTATTAACGTAAATTACAAAGCAATTTCTTTTGTATCAGAGCAACCTACAAAGAATGAAAAAGTGCTGTAATCCATATAAATCATTTGCCTATATCATGCACCACAAATCCCTCAGTCGGTAAGGCTAAGCTTTTATGGTTATCATCAGGGTTTCTTTTGATTGTAAACATTGACTCACTCATATTTGGAATTCTGTGTGGTTTTAATGGACCCTACTCACCTCCATTCCAACTGTTGCACTCATTACCTATGCCATACCTTTCATTTACTGACAATAAAAAAAAAAGGCTAAAAACTGAAGACCAATACTGAAGCTGCTGTAGAAAACAATTAAATATTTGACCCTGTTTACTGCTAGTTAATATAAAGTTCATATTTATTTCTTTGGAGAAACATGCAAAAGCACATTATGTAAGCACTGAAAATCCTTGGTTTATTGCATTGCAGTCCAATGGAATAAGGGGTTTTATGTGTTGTAGTGGAGGGAACATTATAAGCATTTGTTTCTATTTGCCATCTGTTTTCTTTACCAGCTCAGAGCTCATGTAAATTTCACAGCTGCATATGGTATTTCCCAGGCCAAAAAGAATATAGGCATTAGTGCCTCACTCCATATGTTCAGATTAGTTACAGTAGAGAGAGATGTAAGGTGTTCTGTCCTGCTCCATGTTATGTAACATGTACCCTTTCACAAGTAAAAGACTGATTTAGTCTTGAAATTGGGTCCCTTGCATGCCAATGAATTGGTTTGCTGCTAGATCACGAAATAGATCCTGAAATGCCTGTCTATGTAGTCTGTAGGCAATCCATCAGTTTTCTTGCAGGAATACTAACTAGCATTATGAATTTATAACAATCTTTTGCTGTGTTTCAAGTCACTGAATGCTTTGGGAGTGTCCTAATCAATGGAAACTCAGTATTAAGGTAAAGAACTAGCAGCTTTATTAAATATATCCTCTTGGACAGAGTACTACTAGTAGGAAGGCCTAGTTTCCCTTAATGAGGATGGAATGTCATCTACCAGAGTAATGTGTTGGATGAGGTAATCTATTTTATTGCACACTTCTGTTGGTGAGAGAGACAAGCTCTCGAGCTTACACAGAGCTGCTGCTTCTTCTGGACTTGCAGATATCACCTGTAAGTACTGTCTGTAAGTACTTGCCAGCTAACGATGAACAGGTTTACTGTCTGTTATTGAGGAAGAACAGGTCTATGTCAGAGGGTTAACATCAAATAAGTTGGCTGTTTTTTCTTACCTATCCTACTTCGTGTAAAGATACCACACCAATATTTCAATCATTTTAAGTTAGGTATTGACATTCTGCCTGGTCAAATAAAAAGTCCTCCAGCAGTTTCAGTTGGAAATGACGTTTCAGTAGTTTCAGTTGGAAATACCTTTGTCCTCAATGGTTGCCTAGGTTTGCTTTAGTGCTGATTAAATGCTCTTTTCTTTGCATACCACAAGTGGCAACTGAAAGGAGAATGTAGCCCTTAGCTTGTAAAGGTGGTGAAGCTTGTTTGATGCATGGAGTTTTAAGAACTGTGGTGGTGCTGTATGGTTACCGTACTTTTAGACCCCTGAACCTTCTAGGGTGCAGAGTTCAAAAGACTTGTCAGTTGGAGGCAGTCTTAGCTGCATGGGAGGCTGAATATAAGAATGAAATGGGAATGGATGTCTTGTAAACACGGACCCATTCACTGTTTTAACTTGATTCATTTTTGGTCGTTACTATATTTTTCTTGTTGTCTCAATCTAGTTGAAGTAATTAAATTAAATGCATATTTGTTTTACTAGATTTTGGGAAACAAAGGATCTCACTATAGTTGGTGCTATATAAATGCTAATTAGTATTTGTACCCTCAACTGTGTGTAGGTGTGTGATGGGGCTTGGACCCTTCTGGAAATGTCAACCCCCTGAAGTAGCAGTGGCAGGAATGACATCTCTGTTGGTCCTTGTGGTTGATATCATTTTGAAAAGTACTGCCTTCAGGAGACAGCACATCTGAGCATGGAAGGAAACAGAACAGCAGTCCTTACTCTTGGAATAACTGCAGGTAAATTAGCTTTTCGTGTTGGCATACCTCCTATTGGATTCCTCTCTGAAGTGTAGTCAGTTGAGTCTAGGCCAAGATTGAAAGAGCCTTTGTGTGGTGATATTTGGCAGCACGGGCTGTGCTTAGCAAGTCTGGAACCTTGAGAGTTAGATACAAATGCAGGGTCAATCTGTGTACGGACACTTCAAGAAAATCTTTCATATTCCTTTCTACCAAGTCCTGTCTCTCCTCTACCACATGGGACAATACATTCTCTGGTGACCAAATTCTAGTCCCGCTGATTCTGAGCTTATCCATTCGTTTCTTATAGTTTTACATTGTGTTCAATTGATTTGGCCTAATACAAACAGATTCTTTTTCTCGGTCATATCAAACCCAAATCTCAATGGATATAAGATCCTACTATAATGAGTGCACATGTGATTAAATAACTTTATAAAATGTCCTCATTTATAGCATTATTGTTGCTAAAGATTAGGTTTCCTAGGTTCAGTTCTATGCTTGTATATTTTATTCCAAACTATACCTGTTAATGCCCCTAATAAAATAAAACCGCCTACATGAAATTTAAGAAATAGTATAGGTTAAAATAACAGTTATCAATTCAAGAGCTAGATAATTTCATTTAACATCTGTTTTCAGTTTCTGGATCTCAGTGCACAATTCCATGCCATGGAATGATGTATTGAATCAGTTCACCGTGAAGGCTGTATCCTATGCACTCAGTACTATTGCTTGACAAGTGTCAATGACCCATGAGACCAGTTGAAGGGTTTTGGCAGGGAAGTAATACAGTGAAATCAATACTGGTTTTCAGGGGGGAGGGCTTAGGTGTTGGGCGTAATTAATGGCATTATAAAGTACTGTGGGGCAAGCCATAGAAGGTTCATAGTCTTGTTTCAGAAAAGCACCCAAAGTAACTGATGATGGTTCCAGGCTTGTCACTATTTCTTGGATGTGTAAAATCAGACCAAGAATCTCATGGGGGCACAGACATTTTACAAGATTTCCAGCATTACTTGCTCCTCCCTGAACTCGACACATCATGAACTTTTCCTGTGATAGTTTGATACTTCTCATTTTAATAACTTCACATGCATTATATTACTAGTTCCCTTTTAGCTCAAGGGATATAGGCCTATGTTTGTGAAATAAAGGAATATCGATTTTCTCCCCGCTCCCAAGAGTTATTGTGAAATCCTAGGAGGCTATAGAGTGCCACAGAGCAACAGCCATGATGGTTATTGATTACCATATGTCCTGTATAGCTGTCTGTTTGCCCTCTTATTTAGGGGAGATAAGAGGCATTGCTATACAATAGATTTATCTAGACAAATACATAAAAACACCACACTGGTGAGCCAGCAACAGGTAGACCAATATTTAGCAATGGCTAAATCTTTACAGAGATTTCTGTTGCATCTCTGTTTTGAATAGGCATCCCACTGTGAAGTAAGGCCATGTCTACACTATGGGGACTGTGACAGTGTGCAAGGAGTGAATAGGTGGGCCCACACCCTCATCATATAGATACTAATTAGTGCCCCAGGAGAAGCTTATTAAGCTGATCGGGCTGGGTGGAGTAAAAACCTAATTGGGCCCACATTAGCCCAGGGCTGATAAAAGAGGCACCAAAAAGTAGTGCAGGGAGGGAGAGAGGAATGAACAGGGTAGCTGAATCTAGTCATACAAGGGCCTCCAGAGTAGGAAGACCTCTGTTCCCTCAGGTCTTGCTGAGAGGGCCTAAAGTTCAGCAAATATTGTTGGGACTGTGGTGATATTGGTGAAGGAAAATCAAAATAAAGTTTCACTGAGAGCGTACTGGTGGAGTTTGTGTGGTTTCTGCCAAAAAGAAGACTGGATGGAGATGGGCCTCTGTTACAAGGCTATAGCAGCATAACTAAGGTGGTGTAGCCATGCTGGCATAACCTTGTAGTGTAGACACAGCCTACAGCAACAGAAGAGATTTTTGTATCACTATAGGAACACCTCTTCTAAGTGATGGTAGCTATCTGTGTCTACACTGGAGATTAGGCCGGTATAGCTATGGCACTGAGCTGTATGGATTTTTCATCTACGTGAGCACTGTAGCTATATCAACCTAAAGTTTATATGTAGACCAGGTCAGTGGCTGATGCAATATTTCCAAACTGAGGGGTATGACAAAGTACTTCCAAACTGATGTGGTACTTCCAAACTTGTCATGCAAGATGCTTGCTTTTCACCTCATATCTAATTCTTACAGTATTTCCTTTGAAGTCCCTAGACAGATAAGAACTGCCTTTAAAGACAGAGTTTCGGGACCAACCTCATCCCTGATGTAACTCTGCTTCAGTAGGTTCAGGTGGGGTGAATTTGACCCTCAGTCTCAGTTAATCTGAATTTGCCAGACTTTTGAGGACCAAGGTCTTGGCCTGGTCTATCCTTAAAAAATTAGGTTGACATATACCTACCATGTTCACGGTGTGAAAAATCCACACTCCCAAGCAGTGTAGCTATGTTGACCTAACCACTGCTTTAAATGGAGCTGGGTGGACAGAAGATTGTTTCCCTCAATCTAGCTACATTACTCAGGGAGGTGGTGGTCCTAAGTGCTGGAAAACTTCCTTCTGTTACTATAGGCTGCTTCTACACTACCAGATTATGCTGCTATAGCTACAACACCAGACCTATGCCATGATAGTCTCCATAGAGTAGATATGGCTTCAGTGCTGTTTAAGATAACTTTTTGCGTATTTTTGTTTGCTTTTATGTAGTAACTTGAGTGAACTAAGTCACTTAAGTTGTGTAAAGCTTTACTCTGAAGTAGCTGTACTTCCACATGAGAAAGTAGTGTGAGTCTGTGTGTGCCACATTCTCTATACAGTTCCTTGTACAGTGCATTTATAGTCCAGTGCCACCTTACAAACAGTATGGTAATGCCTTATACCTCAGATTTGAGTTGAACATAATGTGGTTGCCAATTTACTCTATCTAGAAATATGAGGGTTTTTTATGGTATAAGTAGCATACCCATTTGGATTGTTCTCTAAATAGTATGTGAATTAATCCTGTTTAATATTCGTATGTCCCAGAGTGACCATTAACTTGTTTGTTAGTATCTGTCTTGCTCTGATACTCTTTTTGTCATTTTCCGTGGTGTTAATGAGCTGAGGGGCTTAGGTCACAAGTGAAAATGAGTTGTTTGACCTTGTTTGTATACGCTGCACAACCACTGCTCAGTCTGGCCCAGCTGGCAATCTCTGCTCAATAGAAGCCCACAGTGGGAATACCAACGGTATTGTAGGCCAGAACTGAGGTATATTGGCAGAGCTGTATTGGGGATCAAGCTTGTTTACAGGTCAAGACTGAGTGGATTGGCACAGCTAAGTGCAATGAAAATTACCCATCTCCTGCTCACACTGTCTGGCTCTAATCAGTCTTCATTTTCTCCAGCACTGAAATTATTCAAGAAAGAAATTAAAAGGCAGAGTAGCTGGTACAAAGTTTGAGACTGGGAGCCAGGAGCGTTAATGATTCTGACCCTGATAGAGACACTGACTCATCCAATGACCTTGGGCAAGTCACTCAACCTGCTTTTGCTTTAGTCAAGTCAGCTGTAAAATTAGGTAAAAGCAATATGTCATCAAACACCAGATGCTGCATATGAAATGAGTTTTGATAGTGGAATAGATCATGAACCTTAATAAGAGTTAAAAGAAAACTGAACCAAGATAAATGATCCATTTGTTAGCAATTAAAAAGGTAAACCCCTATGAAAACACAGGTTTTGATAGAAGGGTGGATTGCAATGTGATATATTATTGCCTTAGCTTATTTTGCTTAATGTAATGTTTGAAAAGCAGCCCTGTGCTAATTACTGATTAGCACAAGTTGAATGTCTGAAGTGAAAAGCATGGGCTAGGATCTAAGAGAAACCTTGTGCCAAGCCCCAGATTGTGGTGAGTTTTCCATTTGGAGCTTTCTGCTGTGATCCTGTGCCAGCGAGAGGGTTCAATCAACGGACTATGTGAAATGTTGCCTTTTCCTGTGGCCAGACATGTTTCTCTCTGTGGTACTCCCAAGTGCAATAGGAGTTTTAAAACTAGAGATGGACCTGAGCCACAAAGTTCAGATCCAGATCTGAACTTTCCCAGAATTTGGATGTCTAGTTTTGGTTTAGGGCCATATCTATTTAAAATGTGTCTGTGCTAGACTAACTAAACCTATTGTTGTATGTGCGTTTAAAAATATAAACCCCCTAAGGTTTGGTCCATATTTTCCAAAAATAATTTAAACTTGAAATATTCCTTGCTGCTATAATAAGCAGTGTGCCACTAGCTAGCAATACATATTTTGGTGTGTATTGCTACTTTTGAAGAGTGAGAGAAGATAAAAGGTTGATAACCTGATACAGAAAGATGATTTACGACTCTCCTACAATGTTTAGAGGCTAAAAACCATGGTAATAGGTGTTCATAGGTAGATGTCTGATCCATAAAACAGAGAGAGATGACATCTAATGATGTAGCTGAAGCACATTTTGAAGACTTAAACTGAAGTGGCAGTAAGCTGGCTTTGTTGAAAAAAGAGATGGAAGTTGAATCGACTACTACTTCAGGGGACTATAGACCAATGGATGGTAATATAGGTACAAAAAGTACTGCTAATGTTGAAGCTAGTTCCTGCAAAGCCTATATCTACAGTCTTATATGATGAACTTGTGTGGCAACATCGTAGTAAGCCCTTGCCCCTGAAGGACAGTAAGATGTTTTGATGAAAATGGGTTGTGAGACAGTTGCTAGGTTGGACAGGTAACAGCATATAAACAGGTGCATCATATTTGAACAGGACTATGGCAGAGAAGGGCACATTGTTGAACGCAATATGGGTGTGGAGGGATTCACTTGTTTTCTTTTGTAGACAGTATGAGCAAGTTCTTTCCCAGGGATGAATTTAACTTACTGACTATAATTCACAGTTAGTTTCTTTTAGCTCAGGCACCCGCTGGAAGAAAGGGAGGAAAGAAGAAACTATTTAGAACAAAATGTTGCTAAAAAGAATTAACATTTTCACTTGATGGTTATGTACTGTGCATACACGTCCTTATTTTTATACTGTGTGTAGGAGATCTGCATTTGAAGGGTTATATATTATATTTATAGACTGTACAACCTCAGTTATTCATGTCATGGGGGACAATGAATACTCAAGGTTTCAGGACATAAAGAGAATTTTCAGTAATGCTGGGGGACACAATCTTGTTTTGGATCAAAAGTAGTTTTTGGATAATTGTGGTTTGGAAAATTACAGATGTACTGAGTCTGTCACCATGTATAATTATGGGCCCTATTTTCAAACTTGGGCACCTAATGCTGCATCTGGACACTCAGATTGGCATTTAAACATCCAAATATTCCTTTTAGATATCTAAGCACTGAAATGAGGCCCTGTCATTGGATCTTTCACCCTTTAATGCACCCCCTTGTGGTTGGGCATGGTGTACAGCTGAGTCCTGCCTTGACTTCTCCTCACCTCTGGTATAAACAAGATCACAGAGACCTTCATCCCAGCTGGGAGACCAAGTCAGTTCTAATCCATCTGCCCCCATCTGAGACCACTACTGACTTCCATCCAGTCTCTCCACCAGGAGTTCTCGTGACTCATGTCCCTGCCCCTAGAGTCGGGACTCTTGCCACTAAACTGGGTAGGGTCCTTCTCCAGAGTTAGAGTCCATGAGAGCCGTCAACTACAACTCTTTGCCAAGGCAGTGCATTTCCTGTCATGCCAGGCTTCCTGCCACTGTGGGGAGACCCTCTTGCTGATACCAGGCCCTTCTGGATATCTGCCAGCTGCAGTTCACGCACCTTCTAGGCTTTCTGCTCTGTTGAGAGCTCTTCTCCCCAGAAATTTCCTGTGTCCTTGGGAGTGTCTCTTCTAACTGAGCATGGGTAACCTTTATTAAGTCCAGCTGCTTGTTCACTAGTTAACCATTAATCAGCCACTGTGGCCAGATCCCCCACTTGGGAGGAGTGGAAAAAAGGGTACACTTTTCCGGGGCCCGGAGGCCCTGGGTGGCCCGGCCCAGGCTGCATCCCCTATTACAATTAGGAAAATATTTTTGCGTGCTCATGAGATTGTATGTATGGGATGAGGGATTGTGGTATGTGTGTGGGAGGGGGGCCGTGTTTCTAGTTTGTACTGGACCTGAAAAAATTATGCTTGGGCCCTGCCTGTGGCAGTCCGTTACATGTAGGTGGGCCTTCAGAAGGCAGTCATGGGTAGACTGGGCCCTGATCCCAAGACAGGATCCTAACTTTGACATCTATATTTGAAAAATTGGAGGGAGGGAGGGAGAGAGAGGGAGAGGTTTTGCATATGAGGTTTTAGTTTGGGCGCATTACCATTTATATTTGTATACATACTGTACATCTAGAACAAAATATTTTCCCTCTAGAAGGTATTTTATTTCTTCTCCAAAGCTGCATGCATACAAGATCACATACTGTGCTTCTCACAGAGAGATATTTTTGCATGGTATGTAATATTTGTAAATAGTCACATAATATCTATCCAAATTGTAAGAGTGCAAGTTAGGGCTACCTCTTAATTTATACAACTTCCTGCCAAATTTCCAGGCGTTTTTCCCTTGTAATGAGTACATGTATTTTAGAAATGAGATCCTTTTTGCCTTCCTTCTCCCCCCCAGGCCCCAACTCTGCTCCTTATTCAGTGCTGTGTACTCAGCAAATCTATCACAATGATTGATTTGGAAAACAAATATTACATTTTAAAAGCATTCTATTCAGCAAAAAATGTAACACAAAGTGGAGTGAAAATTAATAATAGCCTGCTCTTATACTGCTCTTTTTTTAGGAGCTACTATCCTTTTAAGGAGAAGCAGTTGTTCCTTCAAAGTAAATATTTTGGAAAGTGTATTTAATCTTCAAAGTAAGGGGGAGAAAAATAGTCCATGCTGGTTTCAAATCGATTTTTAATCATCTGAGAATTATTACCGTTTTAAGTCTCTATTATAAGGATCTGTTTTTTAAGCACATTTGACTGTAACTTTACTTTGTTCATTTAAATAACTTTGACGCTATCTGGGTTTTGAAATTTGGGTTTTTAAAATACTTACTGCAATGAGCAAGAGACTTTTTTGGAAATACGTGATATTGGGAGAGCTGGCAGGGCATGGTTTCACTTTGTGAAACTGAGTGAAGTGATTCATTTGATTAATTTTGCCCATGTGGAGAGAGAGAGTTAGCCTGAAAGAACTTTCTGAGTAACTAGTAACCTAGCGAGAATGGGGTTGAGTGAGTGAGGTAAAGGGCATTAAAGAGAGGGATTAACAACTTTGAATAAACATAAACTTGAATCAAACTTGTCTTTTGAGAATCTACATTTTGTATTAACTTTCTTTTTTTTCTTTGTTTTTTATTTGTAAATATTTATTTATCTCATAGTGTGGGAGCAGAAAAGGAGGCATTGAAATCCAGAAAGAGAATTTATTCTGTGTCATTAGATGTCCGTTGTAATGGCTATTTTCTTTATATTACCCCTAAAAATGTCCATGGACTCTGCTGTCATACAGAGACAAGCAGCCATTCTGTATTTGATTCAGCACAGACTATCGCACATGGAAGACATGCTATTCTTTCTCATGGAGGCTTCATGTTTTGTTCTCACTTGTTTTGTGTTAATCTGATTTAAAGTATCTGTTCAATCTTTGTGTATGGAGAAACACAACATTAATAATTTCTCTGGCACAACCAAGAAAGAAATTTCTGACCTGATTTATAGACCAGAAAGGTTTAGTAGGTAAGTACCTGAGGTTTGGGATACATATCCAAAGAAAACTCCTCCAAATCTTCTGTGGTTTATCTGACACAATTTGAAATGTGGATGTGAAGATTGGATCAGACAGGCCTGATTAGAGAGAGACCTGAGCCACAACAGTGGATGTAAAATTGCCTGAACTTTGGTGGTCCTTACTTGAATTCCATGGCTTGGGCCCATCTCTAAATTCTATCAGACCAAATGGGAATTAATTCAGAATTTGTTGGCTGTTGTAATATAGCACAGTGCAGCAGACAGAGTATTAAACAAGGAATCAGGAGTCGGGGGTTCTATTCTCAGTTCTGTCATAGACTTGCTGTGAGACATGGGCAAGCCACTTCACCTCTCTGCCTTAGATTTTCCATCTGTAAAATGGTGGCGATTTCTAATGCTTTGAAATTTATGGATTAAAAAAACATTATATACATGCAGAGCGTTATCGTTGTATGTATTTTATCAGTTACAACTCTATTTTTAGTTGTTTCAAATAAAAAATGTAGGTGAACATGGTCTGAGGACAACAAACTTGTATGGCATCTATAATAGTAAACTGTGCCACCGCACTATTGGAGACAGGATATTTTGATATGCAACTGGTGTTGGAGACAATGATATTTAGTTTCTTTGAGCATTCCAACAAGGTTGCCGTTTGTGGTGGTAGCTTTTTGCTGGAAACCCATGGACAGCTGTATTTGAGAAATTGAACTTACACTACCAACTCGTTCCACTGAACACAACAAATATTGTTGAACATTGGTGAACTCAGGTGTGTATGAGAAGCTTATTTTGTTTCCATCTGTATTGAACTTATCTGGAAATACAGAGGAGCCTCCAGGACTCTAGCCTCCAGGACTGCCACTAAATTAACTAGTTAAAATCAACCATCATAGTAAAAGGATAGATTTAGCTGCAATTCATTGTGTGTGGTTTCCATTACACTTTCTGCTTTAGTAGGATTTCCTTATAAATAACTCCTAAACCCTAATTGTTTACGCAATAACTAGCATACAGGTTGCCAGAATATGCAGAGAGGTACTGTCTTGTCTATAACGTTGACACCTGTCCTTTCTTTGATGATCCCAGGCAAAGCTTTGGCTTCATCTCTCTCAAGCTTACCACTCTCTGTGCAGTGAGGATAAATTAGCAATTCTCGTCATTACTCTGAATCATAGGTTGAGAAACCAAGAGGTGCAGAAATTATTCTTTTGCTTTTATTTAATGTATGAAGACATTTGCTCTTGAAATAACTGAAAGCAGCAGTTGTTTTGTTAATGGTTGTGAAGGAGCCATTCTGAAGAGCATTGAAATAAAAGATGTTGTTGGAAGCCAGGTGCAATTTGCTAGAGACGTATCATGGTAAGCTATAGTAGTCTACATCCTGGTTCACACAGCAGCCAGAGTAGAAAGGGAGGATTCTGGTTAGAAGAATATTCTTCAGCAGCTTGATGACTCAGTAAATGCATCTTGCGAGCTGTTGGGCCAAGTGAAAGAAGAAAACAGTGTGGCATTTCTGCATTTCATGGTAGATAATCTACAACGTGATACTTCAACTAAAACGGACAGGTGGATGTATCCCAGTCTTCTGTTTACAGGAGCACCAGTGACATAACAATGCATTTGCCTATGTAAGAGTGGAGGAAGTACGGTGGCGGTGAGCGTGTTTGTGTTAAAGGGCAAATTAAACCATTCCAAATGTCTGCAGTGCTAACTAGGGTATCTGCAGTGCAGGCATGAGGAGCCCTGGAAGGGAGGTTTAGAAGTTCAACCAATATTGCTTACCAATTCACAGGTTTCTGGTGTCAGCACAATTACTCTGAGCCCTCTTAGTATTTAATAGGTACAGGAGCAAACGGTTGTTATTAACTGTGTGCTTCCATAGCCTCTTCCTCCCAAGGATTTGAAATGTTTACAAACATTAACCAACTGTCCCAAATCTAACTTAAAGTTGGACATTCCCCACTTACAGACAAGGAACAGTGTTTGGGACTTGTGTTCTTAAACCAGATAGGTGCTCTTGAAATTCACCCCTTATATCACTATGTAATCTTAAATGACTCATTCAGTGGCAGAGCTGAAGCTAGAACCTAGATTTCCTTCCTCTCTGTCCTGTGTTTTAACCATTGGATCATGCTATCTCCAAAGTTGATCAACCTCAGACTGTGCTTCTTCCAAGGCAGAAGATATAAAGAAGATTGACAGTTAAAGCTATCTAAGTTATAGAGTAGAGCAATGGGTGAACTTTGGCTTGAAGGAAATGAGAATTAATCTGAAGCTTTGCCAGATAATCAAAACCAAAATTTTAAATTAGATTTTGAAAAAACCTGAATAATTTAGAAAAACTCCATGTGTGGGTGCATGTGTGTGTGCATGCATGTGTGTAATATAAATACAGTTGGGGTAATAGAAATATAGTTTGTCCGTGGTTGTTTTCTGCATCTTCACTTCCTGGTTCAATCTATTAGACTCTTTGTGTGTAAGAGATTAAAATAGTGTGATTGGAGCATGTTCTTATTGTATTTCCAGTGCAGGTGATACTGAAATACACATCTAATAATACCTTAAGGATAACACAGCCTGTCTTGCACCCAGAGTATTCTGAGCTGTTTGGTCAGCATTGGAAAGATAAGAAAGTGAGGCTGGACCCTCTTGCTCCTGAAATTCTTCAGGAGAGCTTGCTCTGCTGGATGAGCAAAAGACTTGGACTCAAACTCTAGAGTCCTACTCTTTGCTCTGACACCAACTCCTTCTGTGACCTTTATGTTAGTTGCTTGGACCTCTCTGTGTCTCACTTCCCCCACATATAAAATGCAGATAACCATAATAACCTACCTATCTGACAGGGCTGTTGAAAACAAATTAGATAATGTTAGTAAAGTGCTTTGAACATGGAAAAGTAGATTTAAGTGTTAGGTACTAATTCTTGTCAGATTCTGATTCTTACGAACCTAATTTATGCTCCCAATTGATACTATATACCTCCAGTGTTGCTTGTCACCCACACATCACCTCTTACCTGGGGGTCTATTTCAACATTTGCTCTACCCCCAAGTGCATACACACTTCTTTTCTTTAAGGAGGAAGCTTACTCACCTGCTTGATTGTTCGTAAAGCTACTAGTGGGAGGGGGGAACAGAACATACATAACTAACAGATGCACAAGTGCACTTTGGGGTGAATGTGTTATGGATACAAGACTGTCATCACCACCTTCAGACACCCGTTTGATATGTGCTCATGTGGTGTGCACCTGTGGTTTGTTGCTTCTTTGGCAGTGAATTTGGTTGAAGTATGGAAGACAGTGTGGTGATTGAGGAACATATGGTATTTGTGATGGATCACCCACCGTGTAGAGACCTCTGCCAGACGTAGGCACAAAGAGTGAGTTAACGAGTGTGAGAAATACAAGACACTCAAGGAACCGCAATATTCATTAGGATTCTCCAGGGAGCAGATATGCATAAAGGAATAAAATTCCTATCATTGAGTGCAAAACTCACTTCCTTGAGTTCAGAGACTGACTTATATGTTGTTGTTACTAATTACTGCACTTGTGAATACTATACAATAATCTGTGCTCATCTGTCCACCAACCATGATTCCACCCTGATTTCTTAGGAGTTACTAATCTAGCAAGTAATATGGCTAAACCAACTATTGTGTATGATTCAACAATCTTCTCCCTAATGTGTGACTCATGGTCACAGCAGGAACAGCCAAGCACAGAAATCGTCACATCACTGGGTTAGAGCTTGGAGCTATGCAATATTGATATGGAGGTGGGCTGTTCAAAAGCCATGTGAAATTCAAGACTTACGTATCATTAGTTAACAAACTGCCCAACTTCTCAGAATGGGTGTGTCCAGGGGAGACAGGAAGAGGAGGACACATGGAACAGAGCAGACTGGCAAGGCATGGAGAGGAGATTAAGGTGTATGAGTGACTGGGCTGCATGCAAATAGGGTGATGTGTTCCCTTAAAATTTCCCCCTAGAATTCTAAAAACATATGCAAAAGTCAAAAGAGCAAATTACGATGAGATTATAGCCTCCTGTCCTGTTTGCTATCGAGAGGTCAATTTCCAATATACTATGATACTAAAATATACTACAGCACCACTCACCACAAAAAACTACACATGAAAGGTACCACACAATATAGTTTGAAAAAAAGCAAACTTGCAAGTTTTATATGCCTTTGTCAAACCCACTTCACTACATCAAACAGACCATTCATTCCAATTCCGTTAAAAAGTTATTTACTCCACCAACAAACTGAGAAAAATATAGAAAACATATAAAACTCTAATGTAACAAACTACTCTGGAACTAATGTATATTCTTTTCAAAATCATTACCTTAACAATACGTTAATTATGTAGAATAAAAAATATAGAACATATACCATATACATCTAACATTGATGAAAATTAATATGGATGGGAGGTGTAAATTGCATGGGGTGATGGAGAGTCATGTAGGATTACATACCGTTGAGAATTGGCTGGATCTCATCTCTCCATTTCCAGACTGTTCAACTTTTTTGAAGCTGTTCATTTTTTGAAAATAAAAGTATAATAATTAGTTCGGAAGGCATTATCTGGATTTTATTGAAACACATTTTCAACACTTTAACTGTTTGTTAACTCATTCAGTTGGCTTTTCTTACACGTTCAGGCCATTAGTATTGATGACCTTTTGTCTGCTCTCAGCCCTCTCTTCCCTACCCTGTCTTCCATTGATATAGTTTTGATTCCATGCTTTACTCTCCTTCACCACTGAATCTTTTGTCCCTCTCTCCATTGGATGCCTTGCCAACCCCCATCTCTGGATCCCTCAAGATCTATTTCCTTTACTACTACTACTCATGGTGTGGAGTTTCTCTAGCAGAAATCCCATGACCAGGCTTTCTCCATTACAAATTAATTCTTTCTTCCTTCAGTTCTGCCATCTTCCTGACTAAACAACTCTATATCTCCAACTTAATTGATTCCCAAGCCCTCTACTCTAGCTGCCTTTTCGCCCCCTTTGACTGACTCTTCAAACTCTCCCTTACTTTGGACTCCACTTCCCTCTTTGCAACGGGACTCACTGATTTCTTACCCTCTATCCTCAGCTCACCTTCTCTTTCCTCCTACAACTCTCTCTCATGTCCTAGATGCAGAATTTGTTGTCATGTGTTGTCCTCCTCTGTCCACTTCACTTACCCCAGTGATTTCATCGCTTTCTAGCTCCTAATCTCCTTTGTGCCTCACTCAAACTAGAGTCGCCAGTGATCAACAGACAAAGAAGCGACTTCTGGATAAGTAGCCTGAGTTTGAACTGACTGAGGGCCTCTTGTCTGATCCAGCAAACATACAGGACTCAGTACATGCAGAAGGATTGGGAGGACTTGACCTGCTAGGGCTGCATAAGACTGATGGGTGACCTTTGGTAAACTTTTTAGCATGTGTTTTGGTTTTTTTGGGGGGGGTTGTTCTTATTTTTTTGTTTTTTTTTTTATTTTCTCTGTGTTGCTTTTACCTTAAAAAATAATGTCCTAGCCTAGAAAAGACTGTGTGATAACTTGTGGTAATTATGCTGTTCATAGCCTCTGGACAGAGAGGTAAGCACAGACATTGCTCTTTTTAGCTAATTAGTTTAACTGGGAATTATGCAGTCTAAACATCCCAGTCAGGAGGGAGAGATACGCAGGTCTCTGCCCAAGAGAGGTGATGGCTGGGACCTGGAAATCTTTAGGTGGGTGCCCTTGGTGGGTCACGGAGGGGGATACAGAGGTACAGTTATCCTGAACTATGATATCCTTATCTTTTCCATCTACACCATATATCTGGGGAACTTCATTCGCAAACACAAATTAAACTACAGACTCTATACGGACAGCTCACAGATCTACCTGTCTACTCCAGGTCTACTTCCTTCTGTCCAAATTAAAATCTTAAACTTTCTCTCTTTCTCCTTGTAGATGTCTAGCTATTAGTTGAGGCTCAGCATGGCTAAAAGAGATCTCTTAATCTCAATCCCCACCCCAAGCCCTTTCTATTATCTCCTTTCTCGATCACTGTGAACAACACCACCGTCCTACCTGTCACTCAGGCCTATAAACTGGGCATCATCTTTGACTGGAACCTCTGTTTAGATCCTCACATCCAGGCTATCTGAATATGCCTATTCTTTCTGCATAACATCTCGAAAATAAGGCCTTTCCTACCCATCTACGCAGCTAAAACTCTTGGTCAATTATTTGTGTCTCAATTATTGCAACATCCTTTTTCTCTGGTCTTGGCAAAAGGCTCTTGCCGTGCTGCTACCCATTCAGAATGCTGCTGCAAATATCAATTTCCTAGTCTGTTACTTTGATCATGTCACTGTTCCAATGGTTTCTCCTTCTCTATCTCACCAGACATAAGCTACTTGTCTTCACTTTCAAGGCCCTTCATGTCCTATCCCTATCCTGTCCATCATTCACTATCAAGATATTTGCTCCTGCCTCTGATTGGTCTATGATGACTCAATTGCGTACATGTTCAGTTTTCAAACAAGCACCTTTGCGCTTTCTCCCATGCTGCCCTCTTGGGATGAGATCCCTATAAACATCTGAAACACTGTCTCATTATCCTTTTTCAAAACGCTCGTTAAAACTCTCCTTTGCTATGATGCCTACAGAAATCTTGATAATGGCTAGGCTGCTGATGTGACTACTGTCCTATCATGCTGACCAGTATTGTCTCATTGTTTCCTTATATTCCCCAATCTGTCTGTTTGTCTCCATCTGTTGTATCTTGCCTTATCCTTAGATTGTATGGTCTTTGGGGCAGGGTCCACCTTCTTATTCTGTGTTTATACAGTCCATAACACAATGGGGTTTTGGTCCATGACTAAAGCTCCTAGGTGCTAAGATAATACAAATAATAATAATAATTATAAAATTTTTTTGGTTATAGACTACTTAGTACTGTATGGTACTTTACATATTGTAAAAGCCTGTGTAAACCATAGAATTAATTGTATCTGAATATCAATTAGTTGATCCTTGCCATAGTTCTGAGCGGTAGGGGTAGTTTTATTCATCCCTTTCCTCCTTTTCAGACAGGGGAATATTAAGTACGTAGAAATGGAACTGAGTTATCCAACACCACATAGTAGATTAGAACCAGAGCTGGCACTAGAACTCAGAGTTTCTGGATTCCACTCCTCTGCTCAAACGCTGATCATTTCTCACCTCAACTAATCTAACTTATGCTCCCCTGACTTCCCCACTTCTCACTTTACTCCTGTCCTGTCTTGATCATAATGGTGTTCAAAACCAATCTTCCTCTCCTCCTTGAATTTCTTAATTAGCTTCCTCTCACCTTCCATACCTATTCAGGGATCTGCTTTTAACCTTTAGAGCTCTGCACAGTTCTATTTGTCCTTGCATTTCTATTTCCCAATCTCATTTTGTAGCTCTTCCTCTACTCTCTCTTCCTTCACTCCATCTACAATGCTTAACTTCTTCCTTTTTTTATCCTACTTCCACTCTTGTTTTCATGCCTTATTCTTGGCAGCCCCTTATGCTTGGACAAGTCTGCTTTTTCTAGTACATTAATATTTAAAGTTTAGTCTTTATTTGGTTCATTAGTTTATCATGTGTGTCTGATGAATCCCACTTTGGGGGCCAGCTTGTTATCATCAATGTATTCATCACAGGTCTTCATCAGTGGATGTCATGGTCCTCTCTTCATCCTGTATAGTTAATTAGGTCTCAAATAAAATGCAGCTCTTTGTAAAGCAAATACAGCTTTCAGCTTTTTTCTAGTGGGCTGGCTGCCTCAGCACATAACTATTGCTGAATCTCCAAGCCCAGACTGGTGCTTTGGTTACAACAAATATGCTCCAGCACTGAGAGTTACACCTTTCTTATACTTAACCATCTCTAAGCTATGTTCTTTCTGCACTGATGTCTGACTTCCAGCACCTTTCTCTTCCTTGTTCCTATTCACTGCTTCCAGCATGCGTTTGATAAAAATTCTTACTGTCTTTGTTTAAAGGCCTAGACATTTTAATCAATCTGTGCTCACTTTGTGCTTTGCTCAGCACAAAGCATATTGTCAGCATCCAACTAATAAATAAGAATAGTGATGTACATTTCAGAAGCTTGGAGATTTGGGTTTGGGTTCATATTAACACCTGAAAATGTGAATGCTTCTCTGGACCTCCAGAGTCTCTGCAAAATATGTCTGGAGCTCCAAAGAACCTTCTCTTTCATGAAATGTCTAGAAGTTCTGGTTGATGGTCAGGTTATAAACAATTCAAATTACCTTCTCTGTAATATTTTGACTATTTTAATTCCACTGAAGAGCGCAAAAATGAAAGGTTAAGGGCTGATATCCCCACATAACTGTTGTGTTTCTCCATGCACACCAAGTAAACAAACATTTCAGTCTGAATTATTCCCATTTTTGATTAAGGAAAATAGCAAGAAAGAGCAGTCTCCATCACAGATCAGACAATGTGTGTGTGTCCAATATGCAGTCTGAACTGTATTGAATGGAAAAAGGCTTTAAAGAGTCAAATACACAATACATATAAAACAAAGGTATAGTAGTTATATCGTTAAATAAACCACTTTGTCAGGATTAGTTCTAAAAAGAGAAGAGTTTTAGAAGTTTTTCTTTTTTTTCCTCTCAAAATCAGTATCTGTCTAGTTCCAGTGATTACACAGAGATGCTTCTTACTTCTAATAAAGTGGAGTTGTGATTGAAAATTTCTGTGCCACAGAGCACTCTAGGTTTATTACACCTGTGTGACTGGTATGCTTGACTCAATGCCATGAGTAGCCAAGTTCCTTTCCCGTAATTCCAAAATAACTGTGAAACATATAAATTCCTAGTCTTGACCTTTTTGTACATTCCAGACAATTTTGGCATGCAAACATACTTTCCTCAAACCCAGACTTGCGTTGCAATGTAACAGATCATGGACAGGAAATAGCTGCAAATGTGCTGTACACTTGCACATTTATTTCCATTTCTCTAGGGACCATAAAACACAGTTTTGTGTTTTTAATTGACAACTTAACTTTTTTCCCTTTAGCATGTACACTGACCAAAAAAAAAAAGTCTAGCTCAGATGGCTGTTCACATATTTAAACATCTATTAATATTGATCCTCTCCAATTCTGGAACTTCTACATTTGGAGCTTGAACAAAGAGTCTGTAAAATATCAGGAAACTGTAGGGAACCATATTCCTCAATTCACTATCTGAAGAAGACTCTAGAACAGAGTAGTTTAGAGATAATAACAGTTTGGCCTGAATCTTGTCTTGGGTCTTGTACTGAGCTTTCAATCTGCTAAAGCATGCTCTGGGACTTCTACTACACTATAGCAGTGTCTACAAAGATGGTGTTGTGCGGCTGGCTGCCGTGTTGTAGATTCATACACAGGCTTTCTGCTCAGTAGCTTGCCAGGTAGACAAGCCTTATAAGGGTCTAAATCAGGATTAACACCAATGATTCAATAGAGTACATACATTTAAAACCATCTTAAATGAGATAAGACTCAAGACCAGTTAAAGAGAAGGACTCTGAACATTACAGTTTGATAAGAAAAATAATCCTTGAATTGCTGACATTGAAAGGGATCGACAACTTTAGTATTTTCTTTAATGTTTATTAAATGCAGTTCATTTTACTTTTCATTCAGAGACTTATCCTACATATCTACCAGTAGCTCACTGTTGTTTGAGCCTTGGTTTTCCCAGCTGCAAAAATAACTGAGTAATTAAATGACTTTTAAACTATAAAATTTTGTTTTAAAGCAGAGAACTTTCCTTACAACAACTTTGAATCTTTATTAAGTGATTAAATTATGAGTTGTATTTTCTAGATCTTAATCAGCTTCCCACCAGAACAGACTAGCTTGATGAAATATCAGCAAAATGCTAAATTTGCAAACGCATTTGTCATGAGTTCATGGGCAAATCAGGTGTTTGAACATGCAAAGGGTCAGTCATACCATTTTGCATATACAGATCCCTGACCCATATAGACTCTTGTATTAATCCAAGTTCTCAACTTGGGGGGGATATGTCATGCAGAATGGTTGTGAACGTTAGGGTGTCATGACCATTTTGGCTTTCCATGTTGCTAAATGGGAGGAAGCCCTTGGCTACATGGGAGGTGTGTGGTGGTGGGGATCCCAGTATGGAAAGTGGAGTTGTAGATAGGAAAAGGTGGAGACCCAGTGTGATAATCACATGCATGCTTTGTGCTCTAATTTTTAAAGGTCAAGTGCAAAGAATCAGTTCTCAGGCAGGCAGGCATGTATGCTTGTATGTCTACATGATTTATTTTTTCTTTCCAGCTCTGGAATTGTACTACTCTGATTTTGGTTACGGATGTGTAAATCTGGAGGAATTCCATTGAGTAGAACAACTCTAGTGACTACCAGTATAGCTAGATAATAGTTTGGCCCTGTGACACTTGATTAAGTTTATATTAGAGAAAGGTTCAAGCTACAAAACTGAGATCTAGATTTCAATTACCTTAAAATGTCAAGGTTTTGATGCAGTTATAAATATATATAATAAATATAATATAATAAATATATACATATATTATATATTAAATATAATATATATTATATATATAAATTATAGGGCCTGATTCTGATCTATCTTCCATGAGTCGTTTAATTGTTGCAGTTGGTTTAATCAGAGTCACCTCACTTTTGCCAATGTTTGTGGAATCAGAATCAGGTCTGCAAACTCCAGAAAAGCTAGATTGTAATGGAAACATTAGCAAAACCTAATCTAAACTGGTCTATTAGCAGAGATCGATGTTATGGTTCTTTATAATGGGTTGCACCGCAATGTATTACTGTCATAATCTCCTTTTAGAGGTATATAGTCACAGGCAAGTAGATGTGACGCCCAGAGCTCTTGGATCACTGATGAGAATTTTACTATGATGCTATCTAAATTAATTTAACTCCGGTGTAATGCCTGGTTTAAAATGGAGTGATATGAATAGGATCCTTCTAAAGACAAAATTGAAAAAGGTCTTAAATAAAACTGATTTATATGGAAAGCTGATATAATTAAAGCCCAATGACATTGCTAAAGATGGGTGAAATTTACAGGCATGAACTTCAGAAAAATTTTCAAGGCTGAAGCCAAAACACATGTGGTAAAGACTTCCAATAACATTTTGGGTGACTGCAATCTACATACCAAAATTCCCTCACTCATTTCAAGTAAGAACAGTTTTTGTCGCTTCCTCTTTTAAAAATACTATGTAGCTGTTACTGCATTCCACCCCTGTGATGGTTACATTGATATCCATATATCGGCTCAATACAGCATTAAAGGATCCACCTAGCATGAAAAATGCTATATAAAGTTAGTGGTATGATTTTATTATTATTAATAATTATTTTATTTTATTATTTTTACTGTTATTAATTGTCCCTTTCTGAGGGCAGAAATAATTCCATTTGAAACTTTTGACAGGTTAGTATCAGGATTAATAAATGCTACAAATCAAAAATTGACAGTAAGTAACAGTACAGTAAGTAACTTACAGCAATAAAAATACATTCAGATTCGCTAAAAAGAAGATAGTTTTGGCTACTATTTATCTTTGTTAAGAATTCAAGGTAAATGAGGCAGTTGGATGAACTGGTTGTTGATTTCTTTCTTTTCTTTGTTTATTTCGGTATAAATAACTCTCTACTGTATTTATATCAGATATCTATAGGTTTTTATCAGCATAGTATTTAGGGAGTTGCTCTATTTGAACTACAAGATCAGAAGGAAAAGGCAGCCTGTGTGAAAAGCAAGGGAGAAAGACAAGGACATTTAAAAGTAAAATTAATCTCACAAACTCAGTTATTCTTCTATCTTATACTGCTGTCTATACTCATTTTATTTTTCATTCTATGATCTCCTGTCCCCCTGGCTGCAGCAGGGAAACCGCCCATGTCCTATAGCCATGTCTGTTCTACCTGAGTCCTTAGGCAGTGGCTCCCTTTTGCAGCAGGGAGCGGTGGGCCATTTTGAAAGACCCCATGGGCCACAGGTTGGGAACCACTGTCTCAGTCTCTTACTTTTAATTATGGAAAATAAATTAAAATTGCATGTTAATCATTCTGATAGTATGCATGCAGCACAAACCATTCATAACATCTGCTGCTAGATGTGCAGGTTTGCCAAAATTCTCTCCTTCAATTTAAAAAAAAATGTTTTCTTTTGAAGCAAGTTACTTCTTTTCTTACTGTCACTAAACTTTTGTCTGTCTTTTTCTGCGTCTCTGTCGCACAATACTAACGTTGGCAAAAAATGTTGTTATTCCTTGTGCATGTTTAGCTGCTGCTGTTTGGTTGCTGTGGCAATAGTTTCATTTCCACCTCCCTCTCTTGCACCCCCTTATTTTTTTGTTTTTCTGCAAATATGCACCTGCCTTGACTTTGCCATCCTTTATTTATTTTTTCTTCTTTTTGGTGTGTGCATTACAGAAGGCATGACCTCAGCTATTCTGCCTTCTTCTGTTAATAGCATACCTGAATTCTTGGCAAAAATGTCTTTTGGGGAATGTTGAACAGCTCCAGTGTTTTTGGGTAGCCAAAGGAAATATAAAGTTAATTAGCAATATAATTTAGGTCTTTACCTGCCTTGTAAAAAGCACACAGGGGATTATACTAGTAAGAGGCTCCTGGCTTGGATCTTACTCTCTTGCTAAAACGTAACATATTGCTTAGAGTAGTAATTTATATTAGCACCTCCAAACTTACCTCATCAGGTACACAAGAGATGCAGAAGAAAATAAGAGTCACAACAAGAGGCTGAAAGTCAAGTACTAATACCATATAGAACCATCTCTCAGAAGATGTTGAATAGGTATTTCCTTGATCCAGCATTTCAGTCTGCCAATGCTGACCCCTGTGCCAGCCTTCAAGGAAACACAATAGCAGATCCTGCTGCAGGATTGGGACTATGATCAATATTTAGGGGGAAATGTGTCTCCCTTAAACAACAAGCTACCAAATGCATTGTCATTTCTCTGTGATTTTGTTCTTGGTGTCATTCTTGGGTTTAACTGGTGATGGCAGCGCTGAATCCATGCAAGTATTGGCCCCCCTTCCCCATCCTCCCCTTGCCAGAGACCCATGGCATGCCACTGAAGCAATGAAACATTCTAAAGTGTGTCAGAATCATGGCAGTGCCTAACTGATGTTGTTAGTCTCCTACTTTTTATTTTACAGTATTTACGCATGTATAAATATTAAACATATTTTATTTTTAAAATGCTATACCTTGTACCAGATTTTGCAATAACTATCTTAGGTTTATATGTTGTGGATGTTTTTTTCCAGATGCTATTCTTACTGCAGTTCATTTTAAAAATTATTTCTGTGCTTATTCCAGTTGAGTGGTAACATAAAAAGTTGCAATTCATTATTGAATTCAACTAATCATAATTCCTTTTTGAGTGCAGCAGAATGATGGTTTTCCATTATAAAGTTTTCAGTTTTCTTTTCTCTTCTGGCTGTTTTTTAAATAGAAAAATATTTCCAATCTTCTTCCAGCAGGGGGAGACAAGAGTGTATTCGTTTTCCTCAGGGAAAATTAAAAAAAAAACAAAACTTTGAAAAAAATATCTTCATGATTTATTTTCAGGCCCACTCTCCACGTATCTCTCAGATTATTTAAAAAAGAAGAGAGTAATGAGTTTAAAAGACAAATTTAACTTTAAGGTTCTGGAAAAATCCTACTACATATAAGAGATCCACCAGAAATTCTGGCAGGCTTTATTGTTTCATATTTCATTATGGTCTTTCTGTCACTTTATAGACGTATCTACACTGCAATAAAACACCTGTATCAGCAGACTCAAAGGACTTGGGTTGCATGACTATAAAATTGTAGTGTAAATGTATGAGGAAAGCAATGATTGTATTGCATAAGAAATTATGAAATACCGGGTTGCCAACTAAGATAACACATGGAAATCTAATGGTTCTACTGATTTTTTTCCCCATTTTTATGCAGTGTTCACTTAAGGTCTAACCCTCAACAAAGTTTAGACTTATTAAGGTACAAAGCATACATGCAGCTTGCTTTATGAATCATTTAGTGACTTCTTGCAGCTTTGATCAGAATCTTCCTTAGATAATAGATCTTTTCCCTCCACAGTTCAGTATGCTTTCCTAGAGAATGCTTGTTGCTAGTGAGGAGTGTACACAGTAAATGGGAAGATCAGATTAGGAATGGAAAAATTGGTTCAGAAGAAAATCAGAAGGTAATAAATCTTTCCTGTTGCCAAACCAAATCTAAGCCTCTGGGTTTAAGGAAAAAAAAAAAAAGTCTCTCTCTTCCTTAAATCCTTTTACCTTTTGATTCTTAAATTCATCTGGTAAGGGAACTCCCAAAGAGTGTTGCGTGTAAGTTTTCTTTTAACATTGGCATTTGGCTACCACACAAAGATTGTTAAGATGCTGGCAACTTTTTAACATTTCAGTGTCATTACACCATGACCCAACATTATTGTTATGACATTGTGTTAGCCCTGAAAGGTCTTTTGGAAGTTTTCAACATCCTGTAAACTAGATTTGTAGGATACAAGATTGCCCCATTAAATTAGGATTATCCCCTAAATGTCTTCATTAAATTGAATCCAACCTTTATTTCCCTTACAGTTCACCTGTCACTAACTTTATATTGTCGCTTACATTTTTTTTAATTCTTCTGTAAATATTTTTTTAAGACTTAAAATTGTTATTTCATCTCAGTCAGACTCCTTGAGATGAAAGGCAGAACCTTATAAATTTGGCATCTGGTTTCATGAACCCTGGTTTACATGATAAGGCATGCAAATGGAGACATGAGTATTTTTTAGTGGTGATTATATTGCATCAATAAAAATTAGTTGTAACACAAAAGGTGATATATAATGGATTCTTGCTATCTTCTTGTTACCTGGCCTGTGCTTTTATTGTGATATATATTCAAACTGCTTACTAGGAAGAATGTAATGTTTAATTGCAGTGTGAAATTTCAATTCTTTGTAAATATTAAATTGGCAGAAATTCTAGGTTCTGCCTAAATTTATGTCAGCGTATTTCCCTCAAGAGGAGGGAAGAGGAGAGTTAAAGTGAAATTTTCAATCTGGCATCTGTCATTCTTA
This sequence comes from Mesoclemmys tuberculata, assembly GCA_007922155.1. Lineage (NCBI taxonomy): Eukaryota > Metazoa > Chordata > Testudines > Chelidae > Mesoclemmys > Mesoclemmys tuberculata. Next base: position 18,126,038 of record ML675622.1, read on the forward strand.
CAGTATTTCTTTCTATGTGTATCTTTAGCATCTCATAGACTCATAGACTCATAGGTCAGAAGGGACCAATATG